>JABFQM010003831.1:0-10780 GCA_022816865.1 Zelostemma sp. ZL-2020
GATTCATTTTTTCAAATAAAAATTAGGTTTAATCAATTCTATTAGAGAAAAACTGTTAACAAAAAATTTACTTTGGTCCCTTGAAAATGAGATATATTTTTTTTCAAGAAGACAAATCTCATTTTTTCTATGAAACTTGAACAAAGATTACTAAAATCACTTTCCCTACTTCCTGTAAAAAATTCAAGATTTTAACTTTAATAATTTTTGAAAAAAGACGGGTGGCCCAAGGCATACTCCGGCCCAAGGCTGCCGACTCTCCCCTACCCTGACCATAATCGGGGCATGCGCCTAATGGCGTCTGAAAAGTTCAGACGCTTCCGAGTATCTTCCATTTACTTAACACATAAAACTCATTAAGCGCCTTAAAATTGTCTACCGAAGTAAAACGGCCGTTTCAGCGGCAAATAAATAATTTATCAAACCTTTTCAGCACTACGCAAAGTCGATGAAAAATCTCGCATCGGCTTGGAAAGCCAACGAAAGAAAAAAAGGCGTTCAATGTAGGATCGAGTGGATCGAGAATCACTGCAAAAGCTACTTCTTCGAGGGAGGAAAAGAGCGTTTCGAAGGCAAAGAGGCAATCATTAAATCCAAGTTGGAAAAGCGGGAAAGTGACTCCGGGCTAATAAAAACCGCAAAGTCAAATGTCCCCGGTGATTCCAGGAACAATGTTTCCAAAGTTAAGCTCCTCGACTGCGGAAGTTGCTATAATCCTTTCCGCGATAGAGATATGTTCGAAGTAACGGCCATTGATCTGGCCCCGGCCTGCGATTCCGTTTTCCAGTGCGATTTCCTAAACGCGCGAGTCGTTGACGGCGAACTTTCGGCCGGCAAGTCCTCTTTGATTCAATTACCGGCTGCTTTCTTCGACGTCGTAGTGTTTTCTTTGTTACTCGAGTACCTGCCGTGTCCGGAGCAAAGATTTCATTGTTGCGAAAAGGCCCGCGATTTGTTGAAGCCTGGGGGTCTCCTCGTTATCGTAACGCCTGATTCTAATCACGTTGGCGCCAATGCCAAATTTATGAAATCCTGGAAATTTGTCTTATCGAAATTGGGCTATATGAGGATCGTTTACGAAAAGCTGCCGCACATACATTGCATGGCTTTTCGTAAATGCATTCACCTCCAGGTCGCCCAAAGATGGTCCAATTTGCAGAAGCTCTCACCGGATGACGAGCTGTTTGCTTCGGATCACAAAATATTTATTCCTCAAGATTTTTCTCTTCCCGTTTCTCTTCCTCAAGAGCAAAAGGAAAATAAAGAAGAGTTTCGCTGCGAGGACATTGTTGCCATGTTTACAGAGCTCCCTTGTAACAATGAACATTTTGTACACTCGTGACTGATTGTTGAAAATAAATGAGCAAGTATGCAGAGTTTATGTGTCATTTTTATTTCTATCGCACAACAAAACGTGCACAGTTTATGATAATTTTCTCTCGAGGGACGCGAATCCCTTGTTATTTTAAATTGACCGAGTCAAATGATGTCCGTGTTTCGTATTTAGTCGGATACGCGATGTATCGAGGAACAATTATAAGATTTTTTGCTTCTTCCGAGACAAATCCTTTCGTTTTTTCAAATGCAAAAGTACCGATGAACGCATAATACAAGACTGTTATTTTAGGTTTTTATACGTATCTAGGATTAGAAACTTTCAAAGCCCTGCGGTTCTTTAACCGGATATCACGTGACCTATTCTGTGTCAATAATTGCATCGACTGGATTCTTTGACACGGCTATCGACCCATTTCCGCAATCCCACCTTAAAGGACTTCCGGAAATTTAACTTATCTTCTACTTCGTTTTCACCGCTGTAAAATCTAGGCCAAAAGATTCTTTTTTCCGAACAAATATTGAATCCGTTTATTGTCCCGATTCACTTGAAAAGTAATTCGCGCTCTCTCCGTTTTGGAAAAAGCTGACTCGTCCAAGCACTGTCCTTTCGCGGTATCGAAAATTCTGTTCATAGAAATTTATTTACACCCTTACGTCATACAAACATTTGCTTTGTCAAATACGAAATTATATCGTTGAACAAACTACTCGTTCTCGTGAACGCTGAGAACATATTTCGTAACTTTCAAGAAATGGGCATTCTTCGTTCAGCCAAACAAGATTACCACCGAACGGTGCATTTGTGTTCTATTGGACTCGAATAAAATTGCCTGATTTCTCAAAAGTTGCAGAATTTTTTTCTCAGCGAAAGCAAAGTTTCCATCCGGCGCGATAAGAAATTTACTCGAAGCATATTGAAGTTGAAAAAAGCACTTTCTACTTTCGTTCCCAAACTTTTCTCGATTCTAATGACCCTCAAAGTCAAACTTCGAATCCCGAAAATCCGCGTTTTTATCGGCCCAGGTCCAACAAGTCGTAGTTTTCGTGTACCGAGACGGCGTCGAAGCGTAAAATTACGAGGACACGACTGATTGTTGAGCATTAAGACCGTTTTAGCTCTCCGATCGTCGAATTCGGCGGCGAATAAAGGCCAAGCTTCAAAGCCAACTCCTTCGGTTTTCTAGGCGTGTTTCTAACGGGAAAAGGGCTAAAGTATTTCCTGGGGCTCAGCGCCGGGACGTCCTCGGGGTCCGGCGTCTTGAGCGACAGGTCGAGGCTCAAAGAAGACGCGCGGTACGACATTTCCCTCGTCGGCGCGTCCTCGTACTTGGCGAAACTCGAATTCCCGGGGAACTCGGGGTGCGAAACCGGTCTTCTCGGCGAGAGCTTGGTCCCCGGGAACGAAAATTCCTCGTCTACGGTGTCCTGGAATCGGAGTTCCGACGGCAGAACGCGCGGCACCAGGTCGCTTTCCTCGTACTCGGCTTCCATGCTGAAATCGGACTTCGGGAAATGGTAGGAATTCAGCCTCTCGCCGCGGAAAGAGTTTTGTGCGAGCGGTTCCGTCGGCTCGTCCCTCTCGTCGTACCTCACGCGGAACTCGAGCATTTCTCTGGACAGAGAACTGGCTTTTCTCGAATCCAGATCGTAGTCCAACGACGTCGGCGCCGTCTTTCGCCTGTCGAAGTCGTACCTCGAGTACGAATTGTTCGACACTGTCGGTGACACTCGCGAGTCGAAGTCGTAGAATTTGTAACTGTCGTAGGGACTTTTCAGGCTCATGCTATCGAACGTTTCGTCCAACTTGGAGGCGTAGTCCATGGCGTAAGAGGCCGAAGGGTCGCACGGAATTGACGGCATTATTTCGCCCACCGAAGTCGACGGTAAAACGTGGCTCGATGATATTTTGTCCAGCATGTCCAGTTCTCTGTCGACAAAATAGCGCGTCAGTTTCGAGAGCATTTCTCGGAAAATTGAAATTACTTCGTGCAGAAACGAAAGAGAACATAATTTTCTTGATCCAGGATCTTGTAACAAATTTTAAAATAGTTCCGTGAATTAGAATTTTGCTTGTTGAAACGGCGAATTATTTATTTTTGCTTTTAAAATTGTTGATTCTTCAAAAATTTCCAATTTCGTGTAATTCGGCGACGCTTTGTGGGGTAGTTTATTAGATTTTTCAGGTTACATTTTCGCACTTAAAAACTTAGAATGTTTCTTAACGTAACCTAAGCTCGGGTTATGGAGAATCGCCAAGGCAGAGTTTTTTGCATTTTTTAACATGTTTTAGCATTACTTTGCATTTTTTTCCTGTACAGGGTAGCTACCCATTTCCTGCAATATTATTCCCTGACTTTTCCCCGACTTTTCCAGTTACCAAATTAATATTTCCTGGCTCAATGTTCTTCATTTTAGAAACAAAATGTACACAAAATTAAGGCACAATGAAAGAAAGGCTGATAATAATTAAAAATGCGACGGAAATTATTTTTTAAAGTGTTATACCAAGTTTTTTCCGAAAAATATTAGACTGAATAATTATTGCAGACGCAAAAAAATAAAAAAAATGCATAACTTTCAAACCTTTTGAGTGCACAAAAATTTTCCCCCGGACAATTATTCGTGGATAAATTTCGCGTAAATTGCCGTCAAAAAGTCCCGATTCTGCTGTAAAAGCGTGCGAGCAAAGCACCCTGACATAAATGGAAAGCTGCGAGAAACTGCAAACGAGCTGCAAAAAATTGCAAAAAAATACAGAATAAACTGCAAAAAAACTGCGAAAAGCTGCAAAAAACTGCATAAAGCTGCAAAAAACTGCAAAAAACTGCAAAAAACTGCAAACTGCAGAAAGCTGCGAAAAACTGCGAAAAACTGCAAAAAACTGCAGAAAACTGCAAACTGCAAAAAGCTGCGAAAAACTGAAAAAAAATGCAAAAAACTGCAAACTGCTAAAACTGCAGAAAGCTGCGAAAAACTGCTAAAAACTGCAAAAAAATGCAAAAAACTGCAGAAAACTGCAAACTGCAGAAAGCTGCGAAAAACTGCAAAAAACTGCAGGAAACTGCGAACTGCAAAAAACTGCAAACTGCTAAAACTGCAGAAAGCTGCGAGAAACTGCTAAAAACTGCAAAAAAATGCAGAAAACTGCAAACTGCAGAAAGCTGCGAAAAACTGCAAAAAACTGCAGGAAACTGCAAACTGCAAAAAACTGCAAAAAGCTGCGAAAAACTGAAAAAAACTGCAAAAAACTGCGGACTGCAAAAACTGCAGAAAACTGCGAACTGCAAAAAGCTGCAAAAAACTACACAAAGTTATTTGCAGTTTTTGCAGCTTTCTGCAGTTTTTTGCAGTTTTTTGCAGTTTTTTGCAGCTTTCTGCATTTTTTGCAGTTTTCAGTTTTCTGCAGTTTTTTGCAGTTTTTCGCAGCTTTCTGCATTTTTTGCAGTGTGCAGTTTCTTGCAGTTTTTCGCAGCTTTTTTCAGTTTTTTGCAGCTTTTCGCAGTTTTTTTGCAGCTTTTTGCAGTCTATTCTGTATTTTTTTGCAGTTTTTTGCAGCTCATTTGCAGTTTCTCGCAGCTTCCATTTACGTCAGGGCAGTCAACCAGAAAAAACGCACCGTCTGAAACGGACTTTACCTGTAAACATCGATGTCGGTCGAAGGCGACGAGCGTTCCGAGTACAGAAGATAATCGTCCACCGTCCCCGAAACGCCGTGAACCGGGACGTTATCAATCCCCGATTCATAGGAATAAACGCTGCCCAAGACCTCGCGAACGTTGTTTCCACGCTGATGAATCGTCTCGTCCTCGCAATTAGCCAAAACTTTCGACAGTTGCTCGTCGATTTGCCGATCGATCAGAGCCTCCCGAGTATCCAAATAATCGTCCAGAGCGTGGTGATTAATTTCCTCGTTATCGTCAATGATCGAGAGCTTCGAGAGTTCGTCCTTGACCCGCTCGTCAAACTCGGAACCGCAGACCGAAGGCTCCGGCGGCTCGAAATCCTTGAAATTTATCCTCGCGAGCTCCTGGTTGATTTCCTGCTCGTTAAACCCCATCTTCTCCAAGATAGGGCTGAAAATGTGCGAGATTTCGTCGTTTATAGGGCTTATCGTGATTTCCTTGGAAATCGCTTCGAGATCCGGCAAGCGTCTTTTCGCCTGGCACGTTAGAATCTTTTTCAAGATGGCCGAGTTTTCCTGGATGATTTTCAGAGCTCGGTCGCTGCTTCTTCTCCCGCTGTCGCTTTTTTTCCGTGGCTTCACTTTCGTCCAAACTCCCAATTTCGATTCCTCCTCGTTTCCGTCGTCCTTTCCCAGGCTGAAACTCTTCATAAGGATGCTGTCGCTGTTCTCGTCGATGTTCATCTTCGGCTCCACCACGTAGCTTTTCCGGATTTCCCTGGCGACCGCGACGACCGGCTTCTCCAAACAATCCCTGGAGAAGCCGCGCGCCGAGTCGCTGAACGTGTCCTGTCGCCTCGCTTCCAAATTTTGCACGTCTTCCCAAACGTAGCCCGTCTTCTTCGTCAGCATATCCGTGCCCTTCGTCCCGGTGCTCGTGCTTTTCGCCTCCAGGTGCCGAATGTCCTCCAGCACGTCGCTCGACCTCTTCTTCACCGCGTTGCTCGCCAAATCTTCGTACGACGGAGAAACTTTCAGCTCGCCCGGAGTTTTATCCAAACTGCTGCAGCTTCTTTCGAACAAATACGAGCCGTACGCTCTTTTGCCGCTCAATTTTCCATTTTCTTGCGAAACATCGAAGCGCTTTTCCCGAGGCAACGGGGACAAAGTATCGTCCTCCGTGTAGGAATCGCTGAGCGCGTACTCGGCGTAATTTCTCGCGCCTAAACGCTCCAGGCACTTTTTCTCTTCGTCGTTTGTCATCTCGATGCTCGGTTCATACACAAAAGGTTTGTAATCGTTGTACGAACCGCTGCCGAACGTCGACGCATCGTCAACGCTGTACGGCGTCGATTTGTAAGCGTCTCCCGAGACGTCGACTTTACTCCTCGGAGAAGTTTCTTCCCTGTTTTCGCCGATGAATTTCGGTTTCGAGGAATTGTAGGGCGACGGGGTTTTTTTATTCGGGTGAGCGATGGGGTAGAAGGGGGATGTAATAGCGACTGTTTCTATGGAAGACGATCCCGATGCGTGGTTAGCGCTTCCTTTGCAATTGGATGTGTAGTTTATGGAATTGGCACTTATCGGTGACTGCAACTCTGAGCTGAAGGACCTGGTTCACGTGAGAAATGGACGATATTAATACCCCGGAGGAATTCAGCATCGCCAATGTTCCGCATCGATTCAATTTCGACCCGATGGAATGAATTCCGGATTTAATTTTGTTGCCGAAAACATTTGTCCACGGAATTTATCTCTACGAGTGAACGGTTATTTTGAAGTTTCGGTACACGGCCCATAACTTTGCTTTCAGCGTAAACGGATTACGCTTTCCATTGGGCTACACAATAATTGCAATTTCCGCGATGACTGAAGGTTTTAATTTAATGAAAATTTAGTCGGAGCATATTTGGCTGCACTAGCTTTTGTTGTTCGGAATAGAATATGAATACATCTTTATCGAAAATTCAATAAGCTGCTTACTTTTACAAGTGCGGATTCAATAAATCGCAGAAATAACTTTTTAACGAGGTCAATCCGGATATCGTTGCATACACTTTTTCGTTCCACTTTATTATTGGTTCGCAGATGCCAATGAAATAAATACCGTTCTCGTAATCTTCAGCTCGACCGATCTATTTTCATTTTTCAATTTCTCAGTAAAAACATTATAAATCAATTTTTCATTCGTGTGTATAATACGTCACTCAATTATCGCGGAAATTGAGAAATTACAAAGCAATTACCCTGCAATTCTGCGGTATCTAAATTATTGAAACTCGGGAATTAAAAAAATAAAAAACATAAATTGATTACTCAAAAAAGACTCGAATTTCACCTTTCGGAAGACTTGAGCTTGCCCGGACTGCAAGACTCGCTGGAACTGCTGACGAGCAATTTCGGACTAGCATCCGACTTATTTTGTAAAGAGTCCGTGCTCAAGGTCGTTGTCCAGGGACTGGAAACCTCCGCGGAACCCGCTTTAGCGTGCTCCTTCTTCACCTTGAACCTCGCATCTTCGGAATCCAAGGAACGCAAGGTCAAAGTTTTCGAGTCCGAGCTAACGGACGAACAAACCGACTTCTCCTGGACGAAATCCCGCAACTCCAAGCCCAGCGGCGTCCTTGGACTCGCGCTCACGCTGGAAATTTTCGAATCGGGCCCCATCGTTTCTCCGGAGCTGAACGATTTCGCGCTTCCGGGGGTCGTCGCGCTTTTGCATCTCTCCGCGTAAAACTCGAGTTCCAAATGCTCGCGATCCTCGAACTGCTTTTCCTGGGTCTCGGTGCAATCGTCATTATCCAAGGACTCGCTTTTCCGCGCTTCAGTCTCGGAAAACTCGTCGTTGGCCGAGGACAATTTCCCGATCTGATCGGTGATATCCGCGATGAAGCTGTTCCGGAATTCCCCGGGTACTTGGCTGCCTTTTCCCTCCTCGTCGGGGACGACGCGGCCGGGAACCGGCGAACTTCCGGCTCGAGGGCTCCATTTGTCGACGCTGCATTCGGAGGCGGAAGAAGGTTCGCCGCTGTCGGGTTCGTCGCAAAGTTCGGTCGAGGTGCTGTCGCTGTCGCTATCGGTAACTGGCGACTTGGCCGACTCCGACATCCCCTCGAGCGACGGCTCGGACGTCACGCCGCCGCGTTCTTCATCTGCGGCAGCGAAAAAAACGAAATCGATAAGTCGCGCTCGAAAATCACGCGAAGTGGGTCATCGCTCGGACGCGCTTAGTCTTTTTTCGGGGCAACGTTTGGGAAGGGGGACGAGGGGGGGTTTGTTTGGCAAGGAAAAACGTCGCTTCGCGACAACGACTCGCGCGAATTCAGGCCGGATGTTGACCCTGCGTGCCACACCTGGCGTCAATACTTTGTACCTGTTGGCATCAAACAGGTGGTTACGAGTCGTCGCGAGCGAGACCGAAGAAACGGGACGATCAATAAAGTCGCGCGATGAGGAGCTTCCTTATCCGCGGAAAGTAACTTTCTTCGCGGGACGTTTCATTTATCGAACCGGGATTGGTCAATAGAGCTCAAAAAAGGTGGCGTTTTGAGTTTATTGGAGAGTTTAGTGCACTAAATGAAGGTTTTTGCTCAATATCTCGGTACCGGTGACTCCTGCGATCGAAGTAGTCGTTACCAATGTTTTAGAGGAGGTAATTTTTCATAACTTTTGTTTGGACTAATTTTTTATGAGGTGCATAGGTTTTGAGATACAGCTGGGTAAAATGGAAAATTCTATCTTTTTTGAATAAAGGTAGAATCCTTTATTGGTAGGATTGAATACGGTTTGATTTCGTTGAAATTTCGGAAGGGAAAACGTCGATATTGAAATGTATGAACTAACCAGCAGCGTCCGATTTCTCTTTGGACTTTTTCATATCCTTCCAGTGCAGCGTGACTCCTTGTCGATCTTCGCGGTTGGAAGTCCTCGAAACCGCAGGGCTGGCTTTCGTTTTTGACGCGTTCAAAGGCCGGTGCGGTGGACCGATTTGTCTGGATTTGCCACTGACCAGGGCACTTTTCCCGACCAGCAAATGATTCATTGCCGGGGACGGCGAAGAAGTCATGGATTGACTCGCGCAAGCAGCTTTTTAAACATGAAATTCAACTTTTAGGACCCTTGAAAACCCAAATTTTTCCTTCCAAATACAAACTTCATCGTGTTTTCGTGAACCGAACCAAGTTAAAGTGTAAAAAAAGCATTGGAATTCAAATATTTTCTAAAAAAGAGACCATTTACATGATTTTCACGCCTGAAAAACGGAATTTCCCAGTTTCTTTTGATTTACCGGAAAGTATGATGTGAGCTTGGCGCTGACGTTCGCACAATTTCGCGTACTGTTGCTTTAGGGAACTGATATCCCAGGCCAGTCTTTCCCTGTCGCTATTGGCGGACAAAAGCGCCGCCATTGGCGAGGAAGATCGATCTGTGAAACGGAAAATGGAAATCACGTGAAACGAGGGAAACGTACACTTCGACGAGTGGTTTTTTTACCCTTTTTGAACATTTGGGACACGCCAATCATGGCCGCAGCCGCCGCAACTGCCAATCTATCTTCTTCTTCGGTGTCGGTATCTTCGTCGTCGCTGAGACGACGAGCCCAAGGCGTTATATTGTACCTGTGCTTTTCCCGAAGACTCGTCACCCCGTACAAAGGTCCCATGTTTACAATGGTCTACAAAAGCGATTGCAATTTAAAGATCAATTAAGGATTTTACCTTGCAAAAGAGAGGTCTTTGCGCAATATCTCAGTTCCTGTGACCTTTACGGTCAAAATAGGTCTTATCAATACTGTAGAAAAAATGCTTTTCTACAAATTGTGTAAGTGACATTTTTTCGTGGGGTTCACAGGTTTCGAGATACAAAGACGTATCTTTTTTTCGAATTTTGAGTTTTGGAAAAAATTTTTCTCGACTTTACGTCGCTGTATCTCGAAACCTATACACCCTATGGAAAAAAAGTTCGAACAAAAGTTGTGAAGAATTTCCTCGCTTAAAATATTGATGATGAGTATTTTGATCGTTGGGGTGACCGGGACTGAGATATTGTGCAAAAACCTTTTTTGGCGCTTGTTTAGGAGACTACGAAACTTCCGGCTCACTTTTATCAAATCGTTGGTTTTGGTGGTTTCGAGCATTTCCCGCGTAAGTACTCCCATGATGCTGTAGAACTCGTCCGCCGAGTGCACCGTCATAATGCGGCTGCGGAAAAAAAAATAAAAAATTGACGCGCGGTTTCGGAAAATCGAGCTTGCCACATTTCCCTGGGAAATTCTGGGGCTCCCCGAGAGAACAACTTGAAACCATTTTCAAAAAAGGTATTACATAATTAACACAACAATTTTGCATCCCCAATCTCGAATATTGCACGGAAAAAATACAAAGTTCTTCTGTTTTTTGTAAATGAAATTTATTCTTTTCCAAAACTGTTATACCGATGAAAAGTTTCCGTTCCCATAAAAAATTGCAGTAAAGTTCAATTCAAAAAGTGCCAAAATAATGTTCCCATTGAAAATGTCCCAAAAAATTTTATCACGGAGTTGTTCTTTCGAGGATGCGCGGAATTCTGCGTACTCCGAAAGTCCTTCCCAGATGGCCAAAGCTGTTCTCAACAGGACTTCGTCCCCTTCGAGCAAAATGAGATCCCAAATCCGAAGAACCGTGTCCTGCGGAAGACAATGACAAAACATTGTCAAGAACCACTGCATCGTGAAAACATTCGTCAGCGGCGGTTCGTAACTGCTCCCTAAAAAAGACCAAATTCTCGGTGAAACTCGATCGAAAAGCGGACAACGCGATAATGTTCCCACCGCTCGTTTTG
>JABFQM010003832.1:0-10778 GCA_022816865.1 Zelostemma sp. ZL-2020
CACGGCTCGTTATCGCTTCTCGCATAATGCTCGATTGTGCTTGTATGTGTGACTACGTCTCCTCGACGAGCGTTGTGTTTTAATATCCTGCCTCGTGCCTTTATATCCACTGACGATAATCGTCAGAATGTAAACGTCAGGTGCTTGTCCTTGAGCCCGAGGTGCGCGCGCCTGCCTTCGTGTAAGCTCGAAAAGCTCGAGTCTGTTCTGTACTTTGACAAGGCGTGTGTAGGCCTTCTTGCTATTTCTTGCTCCTACGTGTCTCTTCCCATTACCAGTCCGTCCGTCCATCCGCTTTAACTCATCCACACTCTCTTATCGCCTTCCTACCTCGCCAGGCCAAACTATTTTAATCACTACACAGCCGTCACGTACAGATCTTACCCGACGTACGAGCCCTCATATACCGGCGCACCAGTATTGCTTATTTATTATTTTATTGTATTACACGCTCATGTCACTACTCGCGATCTTCTTATTACCTTCCAGCTCTTTCGTACTCTCCTTCACACCTCCCTTCCTGCCCCTTCCTATCCCTTTTTTTTACCTACGGCCTCCCTTCGTTTCTATTCATTGCGCGATTTTACTGTTAACTTGTAATGTAATGGTACATTTTGCAAGCGATAGACGTAATTTGTGTGTGTATTTTTTTTATACTCCTGAGTTGAATTTCCCGCCAGAACATCGTACTCGTCAGTACCGTTACGTTGTACATAAAATATATGGTACAGAGAAATAAACTCATTTTCTAACGAAACACGATCTTTGAGCTTCACTTATCCTCATGTCCAATTTATCCTGTCCGCGGGATCCTTTTGAAGGTCTTGAAATATTTCGACGAGTCGGACGAATGCCGAGGCGCGCATTCAATTGAATCCCCGCGTATCCCTTTTTTTCTCCCATTTTCATTCCGTAAATAACGGAATGATGAAATGAGGAAAAAACTGCGACCGAAATGAATGGGAATAACGCGAAGCGGAACAAAAATAAGAAGCTTTTTCGCAATATCCCGTCGACTTTTGTTCCTAATTTCGGGACTCGGTTTTCATTTTCATACGTCGCGGAAAAATAATTACGTTCTCGCTCTCTCTCTCTCTTTCTCTTCCTTCCCGGCTTCATTGAACCGGAGAAAACGCTACCCGCGCTCATTGATTTGTCAACCGAGAAACGAAAAAAAGCCAGCCGGTTGACTGACGGGAAAAGCTGATAGGTTTTCGTAATTTCCGGGGATCTCGTTTGAGCGGTAGGACTTCGTTACGTCGTGTCGAAAAGAATGCTTCGTCCTCTCTAGAAGCTTTCTCCTGTCGGGGAATCAAGCTGCTGCCGCGGATCAACGAAAAACGGAAGACGACGGAGAAACTTCCGGAAAAGTCTTTTCCTCGGTGCACAATATCTGCCCGGTGCGGTCGTCGCTCTTTCCTCCCCTTCGTAATGCGCATTTCCTTGGTCGTGTGTATTTTTCTACCGCAACGTTTCGCGTTCGACGCGTCGACGTTGACGAAAAGTCATTAGCGGTATTGGGTCGAAAGCAAGGAAAGATTCGAGGGACGAATGAGAAGACACACACGTTCGTAGAAGATTTTTATTGTCACTTTCCGCAGCAATTTGTTCGACGCATTTGTTTGTATGGTGAAGTGAAAAATGACTGGCCGTATTGAAAATACATGAGGCAGAAATACGAGACATATCGAACACGACGCTGCCTCTGACATCGAGAGCAAAGCTCCGATGATTAAATGCTTCTATTTTCCGCCGCGTATTTATCTTATACTTTTGAATATAACGCCTTTGCAAACATTCCAGTCGCTTTAATCAGAGAGGAGAGAAAATTAGCGGGAAATCAAAAAGCCCGAGTTTCCTCGACCACACACGCGCAAAGAATTTTAATATACCCCTACGATATCACGTTGCTTTTTATTGAGCATAAGTTTGGACTCGATTTATCAACTAATTATTAGTTCTTAATGACGGCGTCTTCGAGTGGAAGTCGCTCGTTAAGGCCGATTTCCCGACGGAGGGTCCACGGGAGGACGCCAAGATCATCGTTCACTCAACATCTGAAACTTCTGACCAAGAGGAACGAAAGTACCTCGCGCGGAGTCGTTTGTCAAAAGTCGCGGTCATGGCTACCAGCGGGCATCTCTCGGGGTTATCAATTATCTTCGATATCAGCCCTCTTCTCGAGCGAGCTTTCTTGTCCCGCGGGATAAACTGCGCATTAATTGAACAGCATTATGTCTGAATGCGTGCAAAGCAGAAGATCCCGGGAATTAAATTGCCCATGATCGTTTGAATTGCCGCTCTTTTCTCGCGCTAATGCAAAATAAATTGCCAACGTCATAATTACATCTGCGGAAATGAAGCCCCTATTTTTCCGAGCGTTCCCTTTGAAATTCATCATTGTCGACGATCGTCGAAACATTAAACTCTCTCTCCGTCACTCCGCGTCTTTATTTTTGGATCAAAGCGACAATCCGTAAAACCGTCTCGAGACGGTGTCTCGGGATTACAAAGTGAAGAGTCGCTGGATTACCGCCCCGGAAAAATATTCCGTAGTATTAGATACTCGCGCGTTACTTGAATCCTCGAACAAAGCGCTACTCTTCGTGGCAGGTGTAGCTGAAGAGCGAGTCAAGTGCTCGGGCTGGGATTTGCGTTGACGGGAGTGTGAGGGCTTCGGGACTTAGAATAGGTAGCTACCTATAATGAGCACGTTACCAGCGTGGCTCAAGGTGGATCGATTTGCCATCTGGGATGTCGTCGAACGTCCCATGAAGATTCGCGATGGAAGAACAAACTTCGAGACTTTTGATGAAAATGTGACATGATTTCGACTTTGAAGTTGTTTTCGAAAAGGTTTCAATTACTTTCGAGAAGTTCCAGCTCGTCGGAAACTAGCGCAAATGTATTTCTACACGTTCCAAAACTCAAGGTTCTATTGGACTGAAAAAACATTTGAAAACATTATGGTACTTGATTAAATAATAAATGGAAACGTGTATAAGTTACTCAGAAAGATGTTTATAAAATTGACGATAATTAAGCATGTTTTATTCCCGTAATTTTATTTTGTAGCTAAAGCATCAGTCTGTTTCTGTACAAAGTAAAGATAAGGGCACTCTCCCTCACTTCTTTTATTGTTTCAATTTATTATTCCGTGCAATGGTGCAAAGTTTGTCTTTCTCTTTTATCCTTTTATTCATCATTCGATCTGGAAGACTAATTATTGAGATGAACTCAAGTTTCCCGATCTTCGATAATTGTATTGAGACTGAAGAAAAGAAATTCGCGGAAAACAAATTAGATACTACCCGAGTTACAAAAAAATTATTACTTCTGATGGAAGCTCATTAAAATGAAACGCGGCTCGAGCTTTTTAGAACGCGGAGAATATTTCGACAGCTTGACGATCGATTAAATGTTTAGCAAGTCAACGGAAATCAGTTATCGGATTAAAGAACGTTCCCTTTTTTGTCTAAATAAGTCGATACCGAAGATTGAATTTACTTGATTGAAAAATAGTTCCGCGTGAACGACGATACGAAACGGCGAGGAATTTACTACCAGGTAAGATTTTTATTTCAGAAAAGTGTAGAAACGTTCATGAACATTTTATTCGAGCCGGATACACTTTCTTCCAATTTCTACTCAAATGTCCAAGTAAAGGAGAGACCACCTCAATTATTTTGTAAACTATCTGTATCATTTGTATCATTCGAAAAACTATTTCCAACGTTTCGAATCAAAGAACCATTAATTTAATAAGTTTTATCACGTTTTCGCTCCGAGTCGAAAAATGTAGTCCGTTGAACAAAACGGAATATTAAGATACCCGCATAATCGCGTGCAGCTCAAGCCATGCGTCAAATTTTTATTTCTCCAAGGTGAAAAAAGTGACCCAAGGTACGAGTATCTCCACAACCTTCAAAGCCCTTTCAAAAACCATTTGGAACCGTTCGCAAAGACTGTATCTCGAAGAAGATAAAATTGTTTTCCCACAAACTCCTGAACCAGCACACTGGATCAAAAGTACATTAGGAAAATATCAAAGAGATGGAGTTTTTTCAGCGGAAAGTATCGGAGGTGGGCTTGTGTAGGTGCGTGTTTGCAGAAAAGCGGTGTAAGTAAAGAAAGAATGTGGGTAGAGACTGTCGTTGGAACGAAAGCTCGACATTCCCAGGGGGCGGTCGAGCATACCGCGAAATGAAGGCAACGGCAGCAGCCTCCGCTTCGATCAGCTCTCGGTTATATCGAAGAGAAGCAAGTGCACGTGGTGTCACGTAAATCCAGAGAAAACACCACTTCGTCTCCATTCCTTCTTCTTTCCCATCGCGTTTTTCTCCCCGCTTTTTCTTCGCCTGCCTCTCATTTTAGCGGTATGATGTTCCGTTTGCATTCTTCTCCAGAAGGGTATACGATTATTATTGTCGTACATGGAGCAAGAAGAAGAAGACTCCGCCTGCCTAGAATCTCCCTTTTTACCTTTTTTCACAAGTGCGTGTTGACGGGAAACACTAATGAATCTCGCCACCTTATTTATTTTTTACCCCCCCGGCATACTCTTGAAAATGTCAATTCATTATTTTTGATTAACGTGACGAATTCGCCAGTTTTTTTGCCCAGGAATTCGAAATATCTCGTTTCGTAAGGGAATTAACGAGTCGATAAGCCAATTAATTATTTGTCCTCGCTATTCCATTCGTGTCATTATTTACGGAGAAAAGTATTTTTATTTCTCGATAAACTTTTCCGATCAATCTTCCTCAAGTTAAATGAGCATTATTTTCATTATTATATTCGCCGAGAAAAGAAAGAAGACAATTCGCATTTGGAAAAGTGACAACGATAATAATTAATTGACTTTGGTTTACCGATATATTAATGAAGAACCAGCCGATATTTTCAAAAGTCAATTTCGAAACTGCTACGATGCTCTCAAAGTTTATAAACTCCGCGTGACACCCTCCAGCTTGGTAATTACGATAGCCAAAATATATAGACACAAGCCGAGGTAACAGAGTGTAGTTTTGCGTTAGAGAAATATTTCGGGCGAGTGTCGATAAAAGCAATTATTACGCGACGTGAAAAATGCCCGAGTCCGCATTATTTTCGAAACTTGTAATTAATGCAGTTTTCCTTGAGCGATCCCCGACTCGTGCAACGATTAATAATGACGTTTCGCGTCCCTCGGAAAAATATCGCGCAGAAGTGAATTTTCAGTCGTTATCGCAGTCTCAAGAGAATGCTCAATAAACGTATTTTAGCTTCTACGCGCGTAAACGTCGATAAAGACGGAATAAAAAGTAGGAGAATGACAGCGGTGATGTAGCTTTATTGTCGTTGCGCTTTATCCGAAGAGCTTTACTAAAATCCAGAAAGTTACTCCTTACCATTCCTTGCCTCGTGTACAGATTATTTATCTATTTATCTCAGTCTTGGCGGGAGTCGTTTCCTCCGCTTTCTTGGCATGTTCGTCTTCGACTCTCTCCCGAGGCTGTTAAAGCCTCCAACAACCGCGAATATTATTATATTCTCCAATTATAAAACGTCGTAAAATCGAGTTTAACTCGCTCGTAAACGAAATTATTTCTTTCGATCATCATCAATTATCTCGTTTCGCATTTGAAATAACATTTGCGTTTGTAATGAATATGAATCTTTAACTAAATGATTGAGTCAAGTTTAATTTGGCATTAGAAAAGACGGTAATTTATAATTTATAAACCCCCTCGAATTCGTGAGTTTTGTTTATCATGAGAAATGAAGATGAAATGTGAACGAGGTGTGTACGAAATCACATTCACAGCGTGAGGTATTATGCTAACGAAGAATTCGAACTCGCGGAATTAGATCAACTCCGTAGACTATCAATTAGAACTTGCCGTCTTTCGAGTATGCTCCCTGCGGTTTGAATGTAAACGAGTACTCCAAGTGGGTGCTAGTTAACACATTAATTATAAAATCTCTCTGATCTCCGCCAAATCCGAACTGAATTCGCTTCTCCATTATCACGCGTTGCACGAGATGATTAAATGCATGTTAATTCGTTCGGCTTAACCAACGAAAAATTGCATTCTTCCATTTTTTATTCTACTGTAACTGTAACATTTCAAGTTTTACCGATAAAAATCTTGGCTTTGTTCTAAAGCAGATTTAATCTATTCCCGTCTGAATGAAAAGAGTAATCAGCAAGAAAAGAATCAGCTAATTTAGACGTCAGTAAATCCCGTCACAATGCGCAACTACATTCAAGCAATCTACGAGCACGCGCCAATTATTATATCGAGTTTTTATTAGAGGTTTGAGGACAATACGTTCCGGAAGCTGCTATGCCAGTTGATTTCCCATGGGATTCTAATCTCATCTTAGTCGGATAACTTTTAGATGTTGCGAGAGTGCTTCTACTTTATCCATCTCGGTACATTGTCCAACATTATTCGAGACTTTCTGAAGCCGTCGCGTCATTAAGACGAAGAGAAGACTCTTGATTTACATGCAATTTTCATATCCCATTTTTTTAATGCTTCTCTAGCGTGATGAAACGAAAAACTGAAACGTATACGCATCATGCGGCCGAAGAAACATATTAAAATAATGCGTAACATGTACGTGTTCCGATGTATGCACAGCTTGATAGGCCGCTTATAAACACGCTGAATGACAATTTAATTACAATGGCCCTGTTTTCCGATGGAGATGCTTATACTGATGTTTGGTGATAAGAACCCTTGCAATTGATCTCTAACTACCTTATCGGAATGTGAAACAAGCTACTTCCATATCGGGCGCAGATGCTATCTCGCCATCGACTTTCTTGCCATTTTTTCGTAATTTACCAATTCCATTAATAAAATCATGATTAAACCGTCATTCGAACCCTAATGATTTGTACACAGATCAAAAAAGGATGCGTAATGAACGAATAAACACCGTCGATACAAATTAAAGACGCCAATCATCTTTCTTTCTGCATTATTCTACATCGCGCGCCTCAACTTTTATTCATTCAACTAACGGAAAAGCGTGTTAAAAAGGAAATGCAATTATCTACAAAATTTCCAACCGTGACATAGATTTTACGATAAACACATTTCCGCGAATTCCGTGGATACCTAATTTGGAAGAAGAAAATCGAAACCGTGTTATTGAAACACAGTGATTTCCCGTGATTTTAAGCCTACCTGAAAATTATCCGCCTTCCTTTTCGAGCAGCAAACGCGCAGGGTCTATTAGATAAATATGATTGATGACCACTGATAGTTATGATTTAATGGATAATTGCCTCAACGTAATAAATTTATGGTTGCGGTGTACCGAACGGCGCAGTTTACGTCTCAAGGAGCAATACCGAACGACACTTTGGGTATAACTGGAATATTAAAATAATAGTACCTCCCTAAGGTTAACAATCATTATTTGCGAAATGATCTACGAGAATTTTACACGCAAATTACCCTTTTTCCATAAACTTTGACACGGAACACTCGCGCTCATAATGAAAATGTATTCGACCCAAATTCGAAGGATCGAAAAAAAACGGCAATAACGACAATGGCGATAATTCTTTTTTGGACAGAGAGCTCAAAGAGACAAATTCGTGGATAGATTCGAAAGCGATGAATTATGTCGGTTAAGAATTATGTAACTGAAAGGTATCGCGTACGCGCAATAATATGCAATAATGATACACGAGCCAATGATAACATTCCATTTGGCTGGGTCGTCGGGTGGTGGCGAAGAGGGTAAAGGAGGGATCAATGCTCGAACGTGGTGTACGCGGCAAGTATCGATACAGCGTAACGACACAGCCAAATGGTTCGGCCATTCTCGCGTACCAATATTACCTGTTCCGCTGAATTATTGTGTCGAGCGGAAGCGAAATATCTGGCATCGATATTGAATCGGCGAAAAGCAGACCGAAAAAGAGAATCCTAACGAGGAGCGATTTCACATACAAAGGTCCAATTTTATGGTTAACCTTCGATAAATTTCAGACCATTGTACAAGGGCCGAGCCGCCGCCGCGGCCACGGTGTCACATATATATGTGTGTGCGTTCGAATAAGTTTCTACGGGCGCGCAATCGCCATTGTTCCGCGACTCTTAATTATACGTCCACGCTTCATTATTATTCCGAACGGACGGCGCTTTTAATCCTCATTCCCGTCGCGGGGTAAATAATTATTGCGGCTTGACTTTTTCGGATTCGCTTAACTCGCCTTTACTGAAAGTTACTGAACTCGACCGCTCCGCGATATGAATTTTAATCGTCCCGGAAGAATCCATAAAAACTTATCGGCCAAGTTTTTCTTCTTGGACGCGCGCGACGTTTCGTAAAATTCAAAGTCACTTCGACGGATCTTCGGTAGCGTTGTCTCTTGCGAATCGATAATCGCCGAGACACATTCTTCCGTTCCAGTGATACTTCTGCATGTGTGTCGTGAAATTCCTTGCGTAATGAGATTGATGTCACACATCAATCGACGCATGGAATTTCTTCAAGGGCCGGATTTCCTGCATCATCGCCTGTATATGACTCGTCTCGGATCGATAATGTGGTAGTTATTACACGTATCATCCTAACATGTGTAATCATCCTTCGCATGGCCCGTCTACCAAGCCCGGTAAACAGCAGGCTAAATTGTCCCAGGTTTTTAGCTTACGCGCGTTTAATTCAATATGCCTGATCAAAGGATTTGAAAAGCGTGTACGTGGCGGTGTAATGTGATTATTTCGTTTAATTAAATTCTTCTATCACGAGAAAATTCAATTAGCCCGAAATACTTGAGATACTCGTTATAAAGCCGTAAAGGCCGGTAATAATTAGCCTCCAACTTGGGCATAAATCGCTCGAATGCAGCGAATTGTGTTTTTCTATTTCGAGTAACGAGCCTCGATGCATTATGTCGCTAATGTCCTCGAACTTGCGCCAAAGAATAGCGCGCTATACTCCAATTTTTTCAAAGAAATCTGCTGAAAAGTGCTAGTTTTCCCTTAGATATGATGATCACTGTAATCACGTTTGGAAAAAGGCAAAGCTATCAAGTCTCACGGAACGACATTCGTAGAACGAATCTTTCCGTCACCGATTGGATCGATGTTAAAAAAAGCCACGATCTGGGAAGTGGCGAATTATCACTAATAAATGCGTATTGATACAAAAAATGTGTAATCACGCATTTTGCCGAGTACCTTTTTCAGCAATAAACATTCAAGCGTGTTCCTCGTTTCCTTGCCATTTGATATATCCGACAACCGTTTTCCTTCCGTAAACAAGATTTCAAATCGCTCTTTCGAAAAACGAGTCAATTTCGAGGCGATGAAAAACACGGAATTAAAGTGCACCTTTTTTCGCCTGTAAGAAAAGCAAACAATCATGACGCGACGATTTTTCCCGCGTATACGTATGCACCATTAATGACACTCGGTGGCCAGTGTGCTCATAATCTTCAGTGACTCCAGAGACGTCTGTAACGTAAGAAGAGTAGTTCCGTTGATGAGAATTGAGGTTACACCCGAGCTCGCTACGTAACCACAGTGGCTCGTTGGAAAACCCAAGAGGAGCACGTGGTACGATAATAAACGGATTGTAATGCATATACACGAGAAAGAAACATCACGCTACATTACTGCAATAGCTCATCGGGTCATTGTAATCACGAAGCGAACCTTTTACCCTCGATGAGAAATCTTGCCACTTCGGCGTCACGTATTACTCGCCTCGTAAACTCGGCTTTTTACCACTGCTTTGATTTATCGCGTCTGAAAGTTACCCGCGAACTGTAAACAGATTAACTAGTTAATTGAATTCGCGAAAGGAGGAAAGTCTGGACCATTTCTTTCGAAGGAAATACAGTTACTCAATATGCATCGAATAAATAAAAGGACGATACTCCATCCACGCGGTTGGGTTTGTAATGATTATTATGATACATTATCGATTGATCTCTGTCCTAATTAATCAGGTGTTAATTAGGAGAGTTAATTATTCCCGAGAAGAATTTTCGTGGGCTCGAGACGCAACTTGCACCGGCGTCAAACGCACTTGTAAATGCATTCTGTTTAAAATCAACTCAGACCAGTTTGAAACCGTGAAAGAAGCTTGATTAAAACTTGATCTGAAATCGATCAGTACGGAATTCGCGCCGAGTTAAAAATGAATCCGAGAATGATCGGAATTATCGCGGGTAATTAAAATTCAATTCCGCCTTCGTCGACGAGAACAAAAGATTTTCCAGTTCTACTTAATCAGAAAAACATAATCAGCAATGCTAATTTTAATGCTGGAAATTTTCCAGCTTCATTTGCTCTCTCTCTCCAAGGGCACTCTCGCGAAAAATAAGCATCACGTCCCGCGCTGCTAATTAATTAAAAACCTATACCCATTACCTCGACGATCCAATTTTCGTCGCTTTTCAGACGTCAATTTCTCACGCCGAGATTGCCATCAGGGCTCATAATTCGCATGCCGCTATGAGAGCAAGGCTTTTAAGTCGAATAATATCGCAATGTACGCACAGGGATCGCGACGTGTGGCCGGCAAAAGGACGAGATCGATCGAAGAGCGTATAGAGTCGACTCGGAGCTGATTAACGGCTTCTATATCTGTCCACCTACCGATTCCTGTCTTTCGATTCGATACGATAAGGATTTTATGAAGCGGCTCGAAGAGAATAATAGATTAGCGAGCGGGCAAGACCCGCCAGGTGGTAGAAAACGAAAGAAGGGGTATCATTCTCATCGTCAAGGGAGAGAGAACGAGTGGGGTGGGGTGGGGTG
>JABFQM010003833.1:0-10778 GCA_022816865.1 Zelostemma sp. ZL-2020
AAAGGAGAATGCAATATTTTCGGCTGCAATTGCGATGGAGGTTGCCGGACTTCTCCGATCGTTAAAAATAAACGTGATGCGATATCATTGTTCATCAACCGTGAAGATCTTTCGAAGTTTTCTAATTTTGTGTTGCAAATGAAGGAACTTCCACACATCAACAACAATTACGTGCCCGTATTTCTTGAACGGCATGAATCCATTCGTGATGTAATAATTAGTCTATTTATGAGGTTATACACAGCAAACCCCACGGAAGCAGTCTATCAAAAGACGTTAGACTTAGATGAATGGTATCGTATAATTCAAGACTCGCTAAAGGATATAGATCAAATCTTCAGCAGTAAGTTTGAGGCGGACAACATGTTCTTTATGTATTTATACTTCATCGAAGACTTGTCAAATCTATTAACGGACTGAAATCTGGTCATACCGAAGACCAGTGTGATCATAAAAGACACTGATTTTTGTTCAACAATGAATAAAGAAATACTGTTATGAAACTGCAACCACGTTTTTCCCACACGATTCCTAATTGTTTTTTCTTGAATTCAATACATCGTAGTTCCGATTGATCTATTAATCAACGAAAAGGAATGTCAATCCCGAAAAACAACATGAAGTCATGAAAAAAACTCATAAAAATTGAAGAGTGTCTTGAATCGAGGGCGACTGTTATGAATTTCAAGATACTGCGACTACATTCAAATAATATCTAAATGTTTAATCAACGTCGAAATTAGGCACTTCTCGAAACATTCCGGCCCGTCAATTTACTTAAAAGATAACCTCTCATCGAGTCTATAATGTAGTAGCTATTGAAAGTTTTTTGATAAAAATTATAATTATGTCAAATATAACACTACATTTTTGTCTCGACTTTTACTGTCAATCTTGCCTGGAACAATAAGTCTACTTTGAATCAAGGAATAGAAATAAGACAATGTTTGATGCAGGGCGTTGCAAAAAAAGGTTTATCAATTCATTAAATCCAATATAGCCGTGTGATAAAAAAAAACTCACTTAGCGGAGTATAAAATCTTTTGCTCCAGCAACAATCCGCGTTGGTTTTATCAAATTCCAAATTTACCGTCAGTAATATATAACGAGAAAAGTGATGGTGATGTGTCGTTGTGCGACCGCCATATTGTTTTACGACCAGTTGGCGACTCTCAAGCGAATATGCGTTGAACGAATTCTGGCAGTTCATTGGAATTATCGTCACCGATAATTACTTTGTGCTTATTAGTCGACAGAATCAGAAGTCAATGACCATATTTCCGGCATCGCTTTTTTAGGAATTGTTTGTTTGTTTTTAATTTGTGCCGGGTGCTACATTTCAGAAAAAGAGTGTTTTCAAGGCTGCTAACAAATGAAACGCTTGTCAAGTTTAAAACTGGATGAAATCAACGGAAAATGTTGCAGTGGCCCGATAAATATTACTACTTTGTCGAGTAAGTTTATCTTTCTGACAACACGATCCCCCCAAAAAACAATCCAAATGTAATTTGGATGTCGAGAACTGCAGTTCGATTCCCTGATGTTCATACAAAATCAAAAAAAAAAAAAGATGATACCATCAGTTGAGCTGAGTCGAAAGCACAGCCGAACAATTGATGAAGAAAGTTAACTTCGATTCACCGCTTTATTCGCACGTGATATTAACATGATTAAAAGCACTCGACAGCCCGCTCAACGAATATTGTTAATTTCTGAAGCGATATATAAGTTTTATACTGTTTTAAATTTTTTTCATTCGTTCGCACTGCTAATTGCTACACTATAACAAATAATAGCATGAAATAAAGGAAATGTTTTTGATTTCGATGTATCTCCATCTCTTTTTAATTATTGTGAAAGTAAACTTATGGTTCCAGCCAATAGTGGTAATACATATGTGAGCATTTGCTGGAATAGAAAACAATTGCAAAGTGAAGATTGGTATTGCGGCAGAGAAAAATGCAATTTTTTAGTTGCGATTGCGATGGAGGTTGCCGGACTTCTCCGATAGTTAAAAATGATGGTGACGCGATATCATTGTTCTTCGATCGTGAAGGTCTTCGGGAGTTTTCTGATTATCTGCTGCTAATGGAGGGACTTCCCCACATCAATGACAATTATGTGTCCGGATTTCTTGAACGGAATGGATCGATTCGTAATGTAATAACTAATCCATTCATGAAGTTATACAACGCACACCTCACGGAAGCAGTCCGTCAAGGGACGATAGAGTTAGATAACCAATCATCATCTTCCATGAGTGCTCCATCAGCGCAAAATTTATAACTTTCACCGCCAGTCTCGTCTGGAACAATATAAGTGTACTTTTTAATAGAGAAGTAGAAATAATTCCTCATATAATCGTGTTGGTGAAAAGATGACTCACGTGACTAGGAAACGTAAGATCCGAGGCAACATTCTGCGTTGGATTCATCCAGTTCTGGATTTACCGTCAGTAATATTACAAGAAAAGTGATGGTGGTGTTTTGTTGTGCAGCAGCCATATTTTTCGACGAGTCCAAGACTTTTGGACAAAAGTACGTGCGTTTCGCTTGGTTCTTCCGTTGCGATGTAGCGTAAGTTCTATTGATGACCATACATTTTCGACATCGCTTCATAATGAAATCGTTAGTCAGTTTGGAGCGAATGGGCTATAGTCGAGATAATGGGCTATTCGACATAGGAAGATACCAACATGAAAGCTTATCTGGTTGAAAATAACTTCTGATCGAAATTACATTGTTAGCCTAATTAAGAAATAATGTAACGACGCATGCCTATTTGTATAGCAAAATTTGTACAAATGTCGATCACGCGTGGAAATAGTGTTATTCGAACACAATACCAAAATCTTTCAGAATTAAAATATTGTCAAGTCATGAAGTATCGACCTTTTCCAAAAAAATTTCCGATGAATCCAGAAGTTCTACATTTTTGTCGCATTCGGGCAAAGTCCGTAGAAATCGTTTAGAAAAAAAAACGTGGTTGCATTTTTATGACAGTATTTATGACAGATTTTAGTCCGTTAATAGATATGAAAGTCATGTATCACGTATAAATATTTAAAGAACATTTTGTCCGCCTCTCATTGCTAAAGATTTGATCTATATTTTTTGAGGAGTTCTAAAGTTCATTATACCTTTTATCGAACTCTATCGTCCCTTGACGAACTGCTTCCGTGGGGTGTGCGTTGTATAACTCCATGAATAGATTAGTTATTACATTACGAATCGATCCATTCCGTTCAAGAAATCCGGACACGTAATTGTCGTTGATGTGGGGAAGTCCCTTCATTCGCAGCAGATAATCAGAAAACTCCCGAAGACCTTCACGATCGAAGAACAATGATATCGCATCACCATCATTTTCAACTATCGGAGAAGTCTGGCAACATCCATCGCAATCGCAACTGGGAATATTGCATTCTCCTTTGCCGCAATATCAATCTTGACTTCGCAATTGTTTTCCATCCCAGCAAATGCTCACATATGTATTACCACTATTGGCTGGAACCATAAGTTTACTTTTAATCAAGGAATAGAAATTGAAGAGTATCGCGTAACGTGTACGGTTCAGTTCAATGAAAAAAGTTGTATCAATTCTTTTAACCTTCTTATAATCGTATTATTGAAATGTAAACTTACGAATCGTAGCTTCAGCTCTTTCTTCACAGCAACATTCTGCGTTGATTTGATTAAGTTTCAAAATTACCACTAGTATTGTTACAAACGGAGAGATGCCAGTTTTTCGTCGTGCAGCTGTCCAAATTTTTACGAACAGTCCGTAAATCAAAACTTCAAACGAATGTGTCTTTAATGAACTGTGGCTGTTAATTTATATCATCGTTATCAGAGTGGGTTCTCCGCGCACATTGGTCGATAGCAAGGGATAAGAAAACGGTAATCGTAACTTTCTGGAATTTGAACTGTGAGCGCGATCCGCCACCTGGTGAGGAGTAGCGGACCTGTAAGCACTGAGACTATTTCGTGAAATATTGATGTTTTATCGTTATCGCCTTGATAAACGCGGTCCTAAAATTTAATTTTAGAATTAGAATGAAAATGTGAAAGTTGTTCAATTAAAGTTGTGGAAGTTTCAATAATGTTTTTAAGATTCTTTCGGTCTCGAACAGTTATTTAAAACCAATTTTGATAACCTCAACTATAAAAATGTCTCGATCGATCTATTGATGAACCAAAATCAATTTCAATGACGGAGAACAATAAGAATTTATGATTTCTAATTGATTGATTGATTCCATGCGAACATAAAAGCTTGTCCAGTTGAAAATAAACTTGAATTAGAACTTTAAATCGATAGCACAATCGAAATAGAATGTAACGACGCATGCCTCTCGATTTTTATAGCAAAATTTGTACGAGTGTCGATCGCGCGCGAAAATAGTGTTATTCGAACACAATGGCACATTCTTTCACAATAAAAATATTGTCGAATGATAGAGATTCAATCTTTTTGAAACAAAATTCCGGCTGGACCCGAAAGTTCTAAACTTTCATCGCATTCTGGCAAAGCCCTTAGAAATAGTGTAGAGAAAAAAAGTAACTTCAATTTTATAACAGTATTTCTTTATTCATTGTTTGACAAAAGTTAGTGTCTTTTATATTCACACTGGTCTCAGGTATAACCAGATTCTAGTTCGTCAATAGTTTTGACAAGACGTCTATAAAGTATGAATATTCAGTGAACGTCAAGTCCGCCTCAGACTTCTTGCTAAAGATGTAATCTATATCCTTTAGCGAGTCTTGAATTATACGATACCATTCATCTAAGTCTATCGTCTTTTGATGGACTGCTTCCGTGAGGTGTGCGTCGTATAACTCGATAAATAGATTCATTATTACATCAGAAATGAATTCATTTTGTTGAAGAAATACGGGCACATAATTGGTGTTGATGTGGGGAAGTGCCTTCATTTTCAACAGAAAATTGGAAAACTCTTGAAGATCTCTAAGATTTAGGAACAATGACACCGCATTACGATCATTTTTAACGATCGGAGAAGTCCGGTAACCTTCATCGCAATTGCAGCCGAAAACATTGAATTGTCCTTTGCCGCAAAACCAATCGTAAACTTGCATTTTCTTTTCATCCCAGCAAATGCTTACATATGTTTTACCACTGTCAGCTGGAACAATAAGTCTACTTTGAACATGAAATTGAAATTGAAGAGTGCCGCGTAACGTGTACAGTTCGGTCCAATGAAAAAAGTTGTATCGATTTCTTCAACCTTTATAAAATCGTAACATCGAAATGTAAGCTTACGAATCAGAGCTTCAGCTCTCTCTTCAATGCAACATTCTGCGTTGATTGCATTTGGTGTCAGAATTACCGCCAGTAGTATAACAAAAATAGAGATGCTGGTGTTTCGTCGTGCAGTTGCCATATTCTTTTACGAACAGTCCACGACTCGAGACTTTGAACAAATGTGCCTCGAATGAACTGTAGCGGCTAATTTATACAGTCGTAATCAGTCGGTTCTTCGCGCTCATTGGTCGATAGCAAGGGATAACGAAACGGTAATGGTGATTGGAGTAAATAATGAAATAGGTCATCGATGTTTCTAGAATTTTAACTCGGGGCGCGATCTGCCACCTGGTGAGGAGTAGCGGACTCATAAGCACCGGAACCATTGCTTAAAATATAAAAAAGTGATATAAAAGTATTATTATGGCATCTTCCAAATCCGTGAATAATGAAATGAGAATAGTATATTGCGTAACTCGGGGAGAAAAACAACGATTTCACGAGTGTGAAGTTAGCTGCCCGAGCGAAGCGAGGGCTGATATGACACTCGTGATTTCGTTGTTTCTCAATTTCTTAAATTAAACTTGAGATGCCTCTCGAGTGGTGGCGTTGCAAACTCAACCAATCGAAAACCCGTATTTTACTTTCGCCTCTCGGGGCGAAAAAGCTACTTTCGCCCCGCTCTACAGGCTTCGAAAGTTGAATTTTCTATAGAGGTGCCATGAAAATATTTTTATTGTGTATATATGTCATTTTTGAGAAAAAATAATGTGTATAGTTACTATTATAACTTTATACAATGATACAAATATATTTTCGTTCTTGAACAATATGTCTTTGCTTTACAATTCTTCGTTATATATTTTTTCAAGTTACATAATAAATTTCGATCGTTAATAACGTCATTTTTAATTTCAATTTCAATCAGAAAACGTTAAAATGTTGTAAGAATAATGTTACGTCCGGAATAGCGTAGCCGCGTAGCATAAACCGTTTAAAATGAAATATTCATAGTTAAAAATTCCGATTCTGTCAGCATTTTAATTAGTTCATCAATGTCACAATTATAGGAACGAAAAACAAGCCCAAATACGGAACGTAGGTTATCGAAAATAAATGAGCTCAAATATGGTAGAAGTTGGGTCGTGGAAAATGCGTCGAAAACAAGACGTCTCTTGTTTTTGAGAATCGAGTAGGAGGGAGTTTGTCATTGAAAGCCCGGCCTTTGACCTCTCGTTTTGGCTTTTCGTCTTTTCGCTTGTTGCTTTTTGCTTTTTGGCTTGGGTTTCCACTAGTTTTTGTTCTTCTTGGTTGAGTCTCATTTAGGGTCGTTACTTTTGAAACCGGTGCTCTGGGGTTATTCAGCTGTTTGAAATAAATTTATCAACTTGTAACTTCGTGTCTCTTGTCCCTTATCCTTGTCCCTCTTATCGACATCGAGGCAAAGCTTGTATGCTTTCGGGAGCGGACAACGTAGAACTCTCATACCCTCTGAGACCTTTTTGCCCTTATCGCCCATTTTGCAGGCAATGACAAAAAAGTGAGGTTAATAGCTTCTCTTGCTGCGCTCGCGGCTAACTTAAATTCCGTCGAATAAATACGGTTCCTCGCACTAACTGCACAATATACCATTCTATGATCTTTGAGGATTCTGAAAATTCATCATACCGTTTATTGAAATGCATCGTATTTTTATGGACTATTTCCGTGTGGTCAGCCAGATATAATTTATGTGAGAGATTCATCATCATCAAGTTCTAAATAGGAACATTCAGATCAATAAAAATTTCATATTATGCAACTGATTGAAGTGTAGATATGTTAACTTTGCCGAAATATATTTGAAAAACATCCCAAGTTTTGCACGGTTGATGAATAATGATAACGCATCATCATCATTTGCAACGATCGGAGAAGTCAACCACAGCTGAAAATATGGCATCTTTCTTCGCCGCAATAACAATAATGCTTTTGCGTAGGCATTCCATCATAGCAGGATTTCAAATATTGCTATAGAATAGAATTTTGATTCGTTTCAAATTCAAGTCGTGTTAAATTTTTTTTTCTTATAATCAGTTTGTCGAAGGCTGTTATCGAAATAGACGCTCGTCAAGTCAGAAATAACTTCTAATCGAAACTATGAATTGATAGCGTAGTTGTGAAATAATGTATTTCAAAAATGAATTACATTTTATCACATTATTTCAATCGACACTATCTTCGAAATACTCAGACTATCTTCAATTTTAGAATTAGAGTAATAAATTGAAAGTTGTCCGATCGATTGATCAAAATTGTGGAACTTCTGAGAATGCTTTCACAATCCTTTCGGTTCAAAAGGTTAGGATCAATTTCATAATGAACCAAAATCTATTTCAATGACGAACAACACGAAGAATTAAAATGTCATAAAAACTCATGAAAATTGGAAAAAGGGTCTGCACAATGTCAACTTTGTTGAAAGAAACTCCGGTTTATCGCTTATCCAGTCGACATTGTTTTGAAATACGATGATCTTGATGATTAGAATGCTAAAAAGATTCATGAATCCAAATTGTTTTCTTGTGTCAATCTATAAAACCACTGATGATGACCATAAGACCATTAGCGAACGTTACGAAAGTTATATAATCAAGTAGGAAGCAGTTGGTCATTGAAAGCCCGGACTTTGACCTTTCGTTTCGGCTTTTTGTCTTTTCGCTTGTAGCTTTTTGCTTTTTGGCTTGGGTAACGCATCAAGGATCGGAGAAGTCTGACAACCTTCATCGCGATCACAGCCGAAGATATAGCATCTTTCTTTGCCGCAATAACAAAAATCTTTTCGCGGAGGAATTCCATTCTAGCAAAATTTTGAACATTGCTTCAGGATAGAATTGTTCATCCGTTTTCAATTTATGTCGTGTTTTCATTCTCTTATAATCATCAGTTTGTCAAAGGCTGTTATCAAATTTGACGCTCGTCAAGTCGAAAATAACTTCTAATCGAAACTAAAAATTAATAGCTCGATTGTAAAAGAACGTATTTCGAAAATCAATTACATTTCATCGCATCCATTTCAATCGACACTATCTTTGAAATACAATAATCTCAAATTGGAGGCTGACGTGATGTACTGTTTAAGAATTTTTCACCCTTTTGTAAGGTGTGCGAAAATTCTTTAAAACGAGCACTAAATTCATCCAATCTTGAATTCAGTGCATACGTGAAAGAAGACTATTTAAAGGGTTTTGGGAAGACGTATCTCCCGTTCAGTCGCGGACAACTTTTTTCGCATGTAACACGAAGGGTCTCGAATGAGCTCGCGCGTCAAGCTTCTTCAGCATCCCGTTCTCGAATCCTCGTTTCTTTCGCTTCCGCGCTCGAGCCTACACCTACGCTTTCTCGCGTCGCGGGCTTGCCGACGTATTCGCGTTTACGTACGTATAGGGAATTAAAATTTCATAACAATACGCTATTTTCGGTCATTTTCGTGAACGAAATTCACTTACGATCAACTTACGATCGAAGTGACCCCGAACTGGAAGGGCTGTGGACCCCGTCGATGATTGGTCGACGTTGGTTTTCGTTTTACAACGACGTGTGCAAAGATCAATCGAAAATCGATTGACCTATTAAGTTGCCGCAGTAAATAGTATTTAAAATATCACAAAACGATTAATACTATATTTAAAAGTGATAAAAAACTAGGACATTGAATAATCTAAAAATCTATTTATCAGTGAGAACGCAATTAAACAATATTGTACGTTTAAGAATTAATTAAGTGTTATCAAAAAAGAAATAGGACATAGTTATCTAAGGTGGAAGTGATAAATTAATTACATTTTTTTCGAACGATGAAAATGTTTAAACAAATTCGTAAATTAGAAAACTGAAGAAAAGGAATTTTCAGGGCATTGTTATCGATCCGGATACATCATTTTTAATCTCTGAATGCGTTAATTGTCTAAGAAATTCATCTTTCTGCAGTATCTTGTCTTTAACCTTTTTATAGCGATTACTCGAAGTTTCTAAATTTCGCACGAAGTCTTTCCGTAACGTGGTGCTATTTGAATTTCCCGAGTAGTATCTTCACCAAGCTGGAAATGTCCATGTGCAGAGCGAATAATAAATCCGCAACACGCGACTTGTCGAAGTTTGGATCTTGTAACTTCTTCCGCAGAATTTGAGAAAACCTTCGAGTATATGGCGAAAAGAAAAAAAAAAGATAACCTTCTATTGTCGGGATCCAAAATTGATAGATTGATGAAAAAAAGTAAGTTACGTGGGTTTCTGCGAGTTCGAACGTAACGATGCATACATGAACTCATAAGTTTCACCGATCATCTGAACCGAAAAATTAACATCGCTCGCGGAAATAGTGTTGCTGGATTTTCTTGAAAGAAATGAAACTTGTGCATTCGAATCTTCGCGCGCCACGCGCAGGCGCAATGGTGTAAGCCGAAAAATACTCCCACCACACAGCTCGTGTATAATGTACGAAATGTAAAAGGAGAAACATCTCCTTCTTCTTCCCCGATCACTCGACCTGTCCACAACGCTCTCCTTCAATAAATCCTTTTCTTTATTAACAATCGTGATTTGAAATTGCCGTTCACCCTGCTTTTCCAACAAGTGTTATTCAAACACAATGGAAAAATCTTCTAGGATTGACATATTGTCGAATGATCAAGAATTTGAGGGAGTAGAATGAGAAAAGGAAGCCCACATGATTTACAACCACGTCACCTCCAGTTTTTGGTATCTTTCTAAACTCGAGTTATATGGCATTTTCTTCCTCCGTTTTCGTATTGTAACGAGAGAGGTAATTTCAATAATTTTCCGCTGATAATAACAGTAGTCCAATCCTCGCTCGACATGTCACGTTAAACATGACTTCTTATCGAGACTAGAAGCTGATAGCTTTATTCGATAAAGTAGAGAAACTTTATATTTCCATCGCTTGGCAACACTGCTTATTACAACTTAACCAATTCTATATAAATTCATCACCGGAGTTCGTTCGAGACACATTTGTTCAGAGTCTTGAGTCGTGGACTGTTCGTAAAAAAATATGGCAGCTGCACGACGAAACTCCAACATCTTTTTTTTTGTGATACTACTTGTGGTAATTTTGGAACTGAAAGAAATTACCGCAGAATGTTGCAGGGAACAAAGAGTTGAAGCTGTGATACGTAAGTTGACATTCCTACATGACGCATACATGGAGGTTGATAGAATCTATACAACTTTTTTCATTGAACTGAACTGTACACGTTACGCGACACTCTTCAATTTCTATTCCTTGATTCAATGTAGACTTATTGTTCCAGCCAACTATGGTCGTACGGCTGTGAAACTTTGCTGGGATGGAATAAGATCGCGAAGTATAGATTGGTTTTGCGGCAAAGGAGAATGCAATATTTTCGGCTGCAATTGCGATGGAGGTTGCCGGACTTCTCCGATCGTTAAAAATAAACGTGATGCGATATCATTGTTCATCAACCGTGAAGATCTTTCGAAGTTTTCTAATT
>JABFQM010003834.1:0-10778 GCA_022816865.1 Zelostemma sp. ZL-2020
GCATTTTTTCTCGACTTTTTATTGTGCAAACGACGCGTTTCGATTTCGAAACTTCGGATCGACGAAAATCCGAGGGAGACAATCGTCCTTTTTCATCCTTGACCCTTGCGTTTAATGATATCTTTGGACATCACGTGGCAGAAGGACACTTCTCGAACGGAGAATGTCGAACACGCGAATCGAATTTGCTTATCGAGCCTCGCGGAAAGGAAAATGAGTACAACGTCGCCGATCGAAGATACTCGGACGAAGACGTATGTGCAACCAAAGCAAGGACCTGTCTTACCGGTGCAGCAAGTTAAACGGCCAAGTCGGGTCTAACTTGCATTGAGCACGCGTACCAACGGCCGAGTTGTGAATCTTCGCCAAAGACGCCAAAAGAAACCCTTCTCACCACGTTCCCCTCTCATTTTTTTCTTTTCTTCCGTTACATCGAACAATCGTGTCTGCTCGTGGTTCCCTTCCTTTTTATGTCCTTTTTTTTTCTTTTTTCTCTTAAACAGATATATACTTTATTTACAGTCTCATTCTCGACCCGCCACCTTTACCGATTGAAGAATTACTTCGAATTTCAATATTTTATTAATTATCCCCTTTCTTTTCAAAACAGCGCCTTGCATTTCTTGACCAACGAAAGTCTCAAGTTTCCAAAGGAAAAGGAAAAAGGATGCATTTCTAAAAAGAACCAGGGATTCTTTTCATCATGCAATTAATCAAAAAAACGTTGGAAAAAAGCATCGGAAAACCTGGAAAACTCGTGGAGTTTTGAATGAAATAATTGTCAAAAACTGACAACCCCAGAAGCTCGGAAACCTTGGAAAGATCGGCTCTTAGAAAAAATGCATGGCGTAAAAAACAAACGACATTTCTCGTGTCGAGCAATAGCAATTTTCAAGCGAGCGTATTATATTGGCGTGCAAGAATCTGTCGTAAGAAATTTGTCGATGATTTGGGTGCAATTTAGAACTACCCGAAGAAGACGTTGCTACGAGCTTTTGTACGTATATCTCCGTAACACAGAGAACGAGACCAGCGAGGAGTTTTAATGGGAAGTGAAGAAACGAGTCCGTAATATATTCAGTTGCATCCACGGGCGATCCTCCTTTTTTCTACTTTTCTTCTTCTTGCGATCTCCCCGGTTCCTCTCGCGCCGCGTTTTATTTTCCATTCTTCGAACCTATCCGTTTTTCGATTCTTTCAACTTTTGTTCCCATTCTCCGTTTCACCCTTCCCTTTATCGATTTTCTCGTACCTCTTTTTCACCTCTCACTCGTGGGATTCTCTCCGTCTCTACTTAACCCTTTTATGTACCAGTTTTCTCCGCATTCGAATGCACCAGTTTTAGCGCTCGCGCTTCTTTTCTCTTTTTTTTTCCCTTTCTCATTCACGTGCTCTCCGCAGCTAGCCCAACCGGATTTTTTTTGCAGAGAAATTTCGCGGTCATGTTTATTATCACAATTAAAGATATTTATACCACGATAGCCAATTGGAATTGGAGTTATTCGCTACCGTGACAACTTTAATGTTCGCAACTTGCTCTAAGTGACCAAGGTAACAATACACAATGGAAACGAGTGACAAAAGAAATTTTGATATATTCTATTGCTTCGGGTTTTTTGAGATTCGGGCTTTCGGTTTGCGAATGCGATTTTATATATTCGGAAATTGAAATGTCTTTCGTTTCTTCACCGAAATGCGCGCTTTTGTCATGCGGGTGGTCCTTTGGCCACTGTATTTTGGGCCATGCAACTCTTTTTGAAAGGGTCATCACCGGATCCCAACGCGGTCAGTTGCCGACCCGCGGTGATCTCGAGATCTCTTATTTTTCACCCTTGAATTTTATGGTTTTCTGGATGATGTGGGTGCTTGGGAAAACGATGCTTTTCACACTACCTCCCATGGCGCTTCCTTATTTGTATTCCGAGTGATCTTAGTGATCTTTCCTGGCAGAGTTTACCATTATCCTCTTAATCTTTTTCTTTTCTTTCTCTTTTTTGAAAGAACAATGAAGCTGATGAAAATGCTACTAAATAAACATAACGTCTTCTTTCGGGGAAACATTTGTCTTTTCCGATGTTTATGCTTCGGTAAAATACGAGAAATCCGATTTTTTCTGAAAATTTTGGTGATCATTTCGTTAGGAAGAGAAGATTCTTCGTTTTTGTCCATATTTATTTGGATTGTGAATAATTCATGATGATCATGGAAATAATGGATTGAAATGCTGATTACATTTCATTGGATTTAAACTAAAAATGGAAAATCTGATTAAAATTCTGAATTTACAGTAAAAAAATTGTTTTTTACTCTACTTTTATTTCAAATTGAACAAGACATTTTTTCGATCAATAAAAGATGTCAATAATATTGAGAAAAATTATGAATTTGAAAATTTTTACTTTTTACTTTTTTTCAAGTTATAATTTTCAGTTATTCTTGTACAAATTTCCATCGATGTTTAAGCTACATTTACAATAACAAAGAAATACTTTTTTACTTTTGTTTCAGTAAAAATAATTACAAATTAAACAAGATCATTTTTCGGTACGTAAAAACTGTTTAAAATAAATGGGATAATGCAGAAATTGCAAAATTGCATCAAAATTCGATTCGAAACTTGACAAATGTTAATAAAGTCATGTACTTTTGTTTTTTTCTGCTTATAATTAAAAAATCATGCAAAAGAAATGAAATGATGGGGAAAATGGGAATGAAAAGACAGCATTTAAATACTTATAACGTGTTCAGATATATTCAACGAAGTTTACGATATATACACAAATCAACTGACAGGCAGAAATTTTTGGATGAAAGACGCGTTAAATAATTACCATCTAAAATAGTTTGTTATAATGCAACGATTTCTAAAGGCACTTACGAAGAGCAAAACTCTTTGTACTGAAAACGCACGTTTCTCCTATAAAATATCTGAATATATAAAATAGATTCTATATAACTTTATACAAAACTATGTACACTATAAATCTAAGACCACGGAAACATCGTTTCCAATATGGAAAAATTTAGAACACATCGACGTAGCAATGCGACATTGCACCATAACAATTCGTCAACATGTTTCAGCCCTTTCGAAAAAGTAAAAAATACTTCGTATAAATTTTCCGCTGCGATTCGTCGACTTACATTTCAATCGCGCTTCGATAAACGTTGCCGAAAACGAAAAGTAAGAGAAGAAAAACATCGCCTCGCTCGACTTAAAATATACATAAAATCTCGACCGTCCAAAAAAACAGCGTACACAAAAATGAGAATGCAAGTACAATCGCAAGTGCTACTGGCAATTCCGTGCGTTGGAATAATTAATATAAAATCGTAGAAAAGTATGACTAGATCACAACCGTATCCCAACCATTCGTATTCCTCGTCTTCCTGCAACAGAAAATCAAAAAAGTCCAGGTTTAATTTTTACGAAAAATTCGCTCGCGCAGATACGAAAGAAATAAAGCAGGGGATGATTTCAGGTAAGGGCGGTTTCGGGTAAAAACCCTCTGCGAAGTGAGAGCGGAGGGAAAAGAATAGCGTACCGGTTTCAATCCCGGCGACAAAGGGAGCTGGAATATCCTGTAAGATGCGTTCGTGTTAAACGCGGCGCGAGACGAAATCATTCGCCCAGAAAAAGAGCCTTTCGTGGATGAAAGCTCGCTCGAAAAACCCAATCAACTCTCGCGAGAAACAAGGGAAAAACTTCGAGTACGAAAACCAAAAAAAAGGTCATTCGTATCGTTCCGATTGGCCGAGTCGCAAAGCTCGTTAAACTTTTTTCGTCGCGGGGGCAAGCTCCCGAAAACTGGGATAATGAAATTTCTTGCAAGACGAATCAAGGGTCGTTACGGAGTAAGGGAATAAGGAGGGGAGGAGGGCGACGGAAAGAAAATAACGCGGACGAAGTAGGGAGGAAGGGAAACGGCCGAAAAAAAAAAGAGAAGAAGGAACCGTCAACGTGAAAGAAATCTTTGACAAAAGCGCTCGATTCTTAGACGTATAACGTTGCGTTGAATGGAGTCTGCCGGTTTGAATGGCTCCGAGTTCGAGCCGAGGGGTCGCATTGTGAAAGGGCAAGGTCACAAATCTAGTCAAGATTCCTGTACTTTCCTCCAGGGATCCGCGATAAAAATTCACTGTATCTCGATACGCCTGGATTCGTGAACCCGAGGCACGTACGGAAGATAATTGAAGACGGAGAGGTAGTTAATAAGACGAGAGAAAGGGGAGCAGTAACCGCCGAAACGAGAGAAAAGAAAGTGGAGAAGGCCCCGGGGGGAGAGGAAAGGAAGATCGAAAATCGAGCACGTAAAGCGCGATACCAACCTCGATATATCTGCCGGAGGATCGCGGACAAGAAACTCTCTTCCCCTCATTGATTCTGCTGCCACATGGAGATGACGTCCAAAAGTTCCTCGTCCTCCGGTGTCATAGGTTCGTAATATTCCCCAGCCCCGTTATTCGAGTGCAGGGTATAAAGCGCCGAGCTAGAAGACCCATAACCTTGACTCCCAACGGAAGAAGCTTCGGAAACGAAACTCGGAGTCGGGGAACTCGATGCCTCGGAGCAAGGAGCCGGTGCGAACCCGGTGGGGCTCGCGTTTTGCCTCTGGTGATGTTTATAATGATGTTGCTGGTGCCCCAGGTCCCCGGAGCCATCGCTATTCCCCGGAATCGACAAAAGGGACGAAGCCGAAGACGTCGAGGAAACAACCCCGTCGTTTTCCTCCAGAAGACTCTGCAAACTCCGGATATACTCCACGGCCATCCTCAGGGTCTCGACCTTCGAAAGCTTTTTGCTCCCCGCTCGAGCGCCGCCTTGAGTTCCCGCGGTGTTTCCTCCGAGGGCTTGAGCAACGCTCTGGGGAATGCGTTCTCGGAGCTCCTGGAAGCCGTTGTTCACTTGCTTCACCCGGTTTCTTTCCCGGGCGTTTCTCCTCGCGACGGAAGCCGGTTGATGCGGCACGGTGTTATAAGGCGCCGCCTGATTAAACATTTTCGATTTCTTGCAGTGAATCGGCGCTTGCTGGGACTGCTGGGGTTGATGCTGCTGCTGCAGGGTTCCCATCTTCCCCTCGAGATTATTCCCACCCGTGGAAACGATGACGTTTCCTCGATGGATCTGCGTCGTCCCGGGCAAATGAAGATTGTGATGTCTATGGTGGTGATGCTGCTGGACCGTCAACATCATCGGGTGAACGCCGGCGTGCTCTTCCGAGCCCACTAATGTCATATCACTGAAACCCGCGCCGAGAAAAACGAGGAATCTTTCACTGCGCGACGCGACGTTTCGAAATTCAAAGGGATCGCACCTCCCGATGCGGACTCTACGCTCTTGGCTCCCGAAATGCTTTGGTAGGGAGGGTTCGGGGCCTTATATAGCCGGGCGGGCACGCGCCGATCCCCACCATGGGACCCCATGGTATAGGGCCCTAAAGCACCATAACACTCTCCTGCCCTCGCCGCCTCGGCGCTCATCCCTACCGCCTTAACGCGGCCGCCCGCCGCTTCGTTTCCCCTCTCGTATTTTCCCTACTGCCCGGATTCTCCCCAGGCCCTGCACGTCCTCCGCTCCGAGATTCTCATCTCGAAAAATCGTCCCGCGTTCGCGCGGCACGCGACTCGCCCGCCTTTTTTTTCGGCCTGGAAAATTCTCCAAATCTTTTTTCGCGTATGGCATTTTATCTTTCGGTTTTTGAAGAGGGATGAAAATTGGGGGACGAATTCGGGGGTTTTGGGGCGCGGGATGAGAGGCACTGGGCCCCTTCTCTCTCTCCTTGCTCCGGTCCTCTCTCGGGAGAACGAAATTTGAACATTTACCGGCGGCAAAAAAGCTGGTCCAGGGTTTGGGAACGACGAGAAATAAGAGGAGTAACGCGCCGAGCAGCGGAGCGCGGAGAGCGTGTGCGGCGGACGGCGGTGGCGGTGCCGCGCGCGAGCGCGAGTCCCCCCCCCCCCCTGGGTGGGTGGTGGGGCCGGGGGGGAAGAGTCTGCGAGACGCGAGCCGAACCTCCCCTCTTTTAACCGTGGCGCGCGCCATTCCCCCACCTCCCCGGAGTAAAGAAGCAGCTACATCGTCCTCGGCTGCGATATCGGCGGCGACGCAACGGCATGCACGGCACATACGTGTCGCGCTACCGATACCGACGCCGCGGTTGCATAGGCGCAGGCGTGGGCCTGTTTTTTTCACGGGTTTTGGGTTTTTTTTGGGGTAAAAAGTTGATTTGTACAATGGTTTTTATGCAGTTGTTTGAAGGTCATGAAAGGCAACGATTATACCAGGCAATAAATTGGGAGTTTTGATTTTGAGTTTTATTTATTTTGTTATCCGCGCTGAGAAATTAACAGTCTAATTAATGCGTTGTTTTTTGCCAGATTTTTAGTCGAATTTGGACTTTTGGGGACACAGATATTTATTTTTTGTTTTTTGGATGCAAAATAAGCCATTGTTTAATCGAATAAACAATTTTGTTAATTATGAATGCATCTCTTCTTTGGAAGTACAAAATACGATCCTTTTTCTTTTGTCTTATCAGTTCTTATCTGCTTTTTTGTGTCTTGATTTTTCAACCAATTGTTTTTTATTCGTCACTCGTTAATTTCGAATTGCTTATACATAATTATAATCAAGATTATTCTGATGAAATTTGGTTGAAATACTAATAAAGTCCAAATCTAAACAGAATTATGATTTCAATCCATTTTCAAATAATTTTGTATTCACTCGAATGATTTATTTGCAATATCTCATTTCCCGATTCGTATTTCATCGTAAAAAAGCCGTAAAAAAAACAATTTCCATGAATATCATTCGCGTTAATCCGATTTTGATTTCGTACCTCTCAACAACTATTAAATCGATAAAAAAAAGAATTAAAAAAGGAAGAAAAGTATAATTGGAAAAAAAGAAGCCTGCCACGAGATTACCGTTTGTGCCCTTCGAAAATTCTAGCGCTAAGAAGGAAACTGTCAATCACAGAATTTCAGTCTCCTGTAATCACGGCATGATTCGAAAAGTCGAAAAACCCCGAGTTATTTCCCTGTTCCTCTCGAAGCAATCGAAATATGACGACACAGAAATACAAAGAATCGATGGACCCTTCGAAAATTCGCTGTTAACGCGTCGACGTTTTTCCTGAGAATCGTGACTTTCGATTATCATTCATGAAAAAACTTTTGTCGAGCTCTCTCGGAGTTTCTTTGTCGCCGGGAGTGGATTCGAAATTTTGAAGTTACCGAAAATTGCATCGAAGCCATTCGCAACGCGATACATTTCGTAAGGGAATGAGCAGGTTACGCTTCTTCAACGTTTCAACCCTTCGCGCCTCCCCTTCTTCGCGTTTAATGCAGGGCACTCGAAACTGATTCGCCTTTGAAGTCTCATTTTTCCGAAACCCATTGTTTTACGATTTCTTTTTACGATCGCGTTTATCTCGGCACGAAAAGTCCTTTGATCTTGTTTTTATCCTTCAGATTGTTTAAACAAAGACGGAATATTATTTCTTTCCGGAAGTTCATTGTGTGCTCTGCATTTTTGTCGGTCGAAAACCACGCGATATTGAATTCTTGCGAATCTAAGAATTAAATATAATAACTCAATTTCTATTTACCGAATCATCAATTTGTTTATGTTCTTTATCTATTAAATTGTTCGATCATAGCGTTATATTATTTCAAAATCCGTTATTGAAATAACGTTTCCAACTGGAATCACGTTTTAATTAATTGCCAAGCCCGACAAATTCGCGAATCTTTCAACCGCGGGGAGTTAGATTTGAATAAAAAGCAACCTGTTGCGCGTGTACGCGCCTCGGTAATGTCGATTTCCACGTGTTGGTGCACCGTCGACTCGCATCTGTCACACGTACAGGTTAAACGCGGGGAAGAAATACAACGACACGAGGAAGCACATGTTTATGTGCCTTCGGATACATTCGATACGATGCGAACTGTGTGGGGCTGTAGAATGAATGTCGACGACAGCACATGGCGAACGAATGTTAATTTGCATTTACCGCTTCACTTGTACCCACACCCTAAATCCCGAAACCCTATTTTTTTACTCCCCATCGCAATTTCAAGAAAAACGTATTCGCGAATCGAGAAAAAGTTATGAGTCGCGTTTCAATCTAAATTATTCCAAGCACGTTTCGAAAGATTCTGAAGCGTCCGACCTTGTCGAGTTTACGAAGCACGCATTGTTTCGTCAACGACGACAATTAAAATTCATCGGGAATTTAGAAAAATAATTTCACAGCAACAAAAATCAGAGAGCTCGTAACGTTGCGTTCAAGAAAAAAAAAGCGAGGGCTTCGACGCTTTCTTTCTCTCGATCCTTGAGGCAATCGAGCGTGCAGTACGTAATTATCTCTAGGAGGTGGATCATCTTTCCTACCGTCTATCCAGGGGGAGGATCTTCGACCACGGAAAGAGAAAAACAACAACGAATCCACGTATTCCTAAGCCCATTAAGCGCGCCCAATTTTTCGTAGAATATTTTGCTCCCTCTCGAAGTTGCTTAATTAAAAAATAAAACGCGATAACTTTTTTCCACTCCCGGGGGATTAGTTGGAGTGAAATTTCAGTCCAGAAAGAATCAATTACCGCCACCCAGTTTGGAGTGAATTGTTCACTCCAATAAATGTAGCGAGAATCGAAAAAGTAACGGGCCAAAGGGAATCGAAGTGTCGAAATAAACGTTTGCCAGCTAAAATATTCCCTTCGTTTTTACGACTTCCCAAGCTCCTAATATATATAAGGCTCTCGAGGTTTACCAAAAATTTGCGGCCCCTTTATCTACCAGTAAAATCAGTGATTCTCGTAAAAGGTCGTATCTAAATTGGCGACCACTGTGCGCCTTTGTCGGGTCGGTCAAACGCAATCTCGGATGTTTGGCGGAGATAGATCTTAATCGAGAGACACGACGCGAATTACTTCCGCGCGAGCGATCGCTTTTCACTCGCGAGAACGCGGCTTGTATGTAGCTACAAACCGCAAATGATTTGCCCGCGTGCTCCCCTTGAGCAGGCTAATTTCCTTTGTAACACGTAATACTGCTTCGGGAGGTAAATCTTCCGATCGACGAAAGACTTTATTGATCTCCCGAAACCGGTTCGAGCGCCTTCGCCTCGTCATTTATCTGTACAAGAGCATTAAAAGCGTGACGCATCGTAAACGACAGTCGAGAAATACGCGCGGCTTATTTTATTTAACTACGGTTTGATCGAGGAAATAAACGCGTCGCGTGCCTGCTCCGTACGGTCATTATTTGGAAAAAATTCGGTTACATTCTTTCGTAATAATGGTCTAAAAGCTGGAGTTTTGGCAAGTGAACGTCATGATTGCTCGTTTAATTGAATATATAATTGATTCCTTTAATATGTAAAATCTTGCCGATGAAATTGAAACGTTTTTTTGCATGGTTTGTCGTTTTTAGCCAATTTTATGCAAAAACGAAAACTTTGAATTGATCGTTGATAGTGTTTGAGTAGAATTTTAACCCGACTTTAATCGAACTATGATTAAATATTTATCGGAATATAATTGGATTTCTCAAGTATTACCTTTTTTTATTGAAAAGTTTGTTAGTTCAATTGTTTATTTATAAAAACATTCGTCAATACATTTCTATTGTACAGTGAATAAATTCTTCCATTCCATAAATAATTCGGATAAAAGGGAATTGAAATGCGGCAAACATCTCGTAATAAGATAGAATGTTAATCGAATTGCGTACGAATTTTAATCAAGTTTTAATCCCAATCGTATGTATTTCGATTTTTAAACAAATGTAGAAAAATATCGATCCATTTTAATGATTATTCCACGTTTGTTCATTCATTTATTTCCCTGCATTATCAATATAAGTTTATCGATGATACAATAATTCTAGACTTAACAATTTGAATAAATGAGCGCATAAAATTCACAGCTTCACGCGAAGTTCAGCTCTGCATTTTAGTGCATTGTCCGAGCCGTCATAATACGAGCTCTGGAAAAGAAAGGAAGGCGAAAACGACCACGAAGATCCAGTTTCAATTGCCCGAAGATTACCCGTTACATTCGAAACCATTCAGAAACGAGGCTATAACGCAAAACGCTCGCGAAAATGGAAAAGAAACAATGAAAAACGAGCGAAATATCGGCGAAGCGTAGAAACTCAAAGCGATATTTTACACTGCATTAAATGCATACACGGGCCGTTTAACCGGGAATTAAAACGCCCAGAGATAATGTTTAAAGTGTCGCGATCACTTAGCTTAATGCTTCGATCACCTTGTGGTATAATTGTAGACACTTCCCCACCGAGTACACAATTAATCTATGAATAAATTCGAATTTACGGGGGAAAAAATAAGCCGTGAAAGCCGGCCGTGGGAGGGAAATTAATGAAACGTAAAACTGGTTATAAAGTCGAAAAAACGGCATCGTTTAAGCTCCCGAGTGTCGAAAGAGTCGGTGGGAAAACGAGGTAATGGCGAGTAAATGAGGCGGGGCAAATACGAGTTCCCAATTAACGCAGATGTAATTCGAAAATAGATAATCGCGCTTGATCTTATCGCGATCGAAAAGTTCTTCGGGGCATTTTTCAAGAGCCGCGCGGGTCTATAAGAGGTACTTATCTTCATTACACTTGCGGATTTCTCCCTTCCAGCCTCGCACAAAAAGGGGGGGGGGGGGAACAACAACCGCCCTTTGAACACCAACCAACCCCCGATCCCGCTGTGTTTACCAAACACAATACCAAACACACAGGCGCACACACCCACACTATC
>JABFQM010003835.1:0-10774 GCA_022816865.1 Zelostemma sp. ZL-2020
GATTTTTACAAATACAAGAATTCCTATCGGAGGTTACATATTCTCATACTTTTTCCCAATAGTTCTTGTTTCCCATCAAAAGTGGAACTGTTTCCTACGGTTTATAGTACATTTGCCCATCAAATTTTTCTCCGTGTAACGAGTTAGGAAAATGAAGTTTTCCACCTTCATAATTTGGCTGTCGTTGAATTATTTTAACGGGAATGATTGCATATTCACGAGCAGTGAGTCTGTTTTTTTCTACAAAAATCGAAGCAAAAAGTTTCAGAAACGTCTATCAATGTTTAAAATAAAAATATTAAACTCGACATGTCGCGCTTCAGTCTTGGCGGGCCCCAATTTACCGGGCAGAGCGAAAAGGGAAAATACTCCTGGAATATAAAAAATAACGTGGAGGAAGGCTACAAATATATAGTAGGTTTCAATTGCGGTCAAATCTAAAGTTGCTACCGAAGTTCATCAGCGATTCATCAATTCAACGAACTCGATAAGAAAGGTGAATCTTTTGTTGAAAACATTTCAGTTACGCGCCATAGGGATGTTCGAGAAGCATGATGATAAATACTACGAATTGTGTGATTTACTTTCTATCGCGAGGGAAGGTAAAGCATCTGTCGGGCGGAACACCTATCTTGAGATGCTTGGTTTTTCCAATGAGACGTGTCCTTTACAGAAGGTACTCATAAACAAACAGAAAAACACATTCTTTAAATAGTTTTCATACAATTTTTAAGCTCCTTCCATCGCCCTTAACAGCGCACGCAGAATAACTTGTATGGAAACAGATTAATGCACAGAATCTGTTCCTTCTCCGCAGGGCACGATACACAAGGTCCCTGATTCATTTCTCATTGACCACAAGGACAATTTTAGGACCCGATTGCGTGAATCTCCCAAGCCTATGGTATTGTTGTCTTTATTTTATGGCCACGGTAAAGGGAAGAAGAAATTATGTATCGATCTAAAGTCGGAACATTTTTCTTTTGTTCATATGGAGTACAAATGATCAGGCAGACATTGTATTTTCTGACGGTATTGTATGTCTATTTTGGTAATTATTACTGTGTATTCTTACAGTTCGGTTATATTGTGATTATTGTATACTGAGGCAACTTTATAGGTCCTTTAAAAATGTGATTGCTTCAGAAGGACAAACTGACACTCAAATCCTCAAAATATGTTTAGGAACATTTTACAGATTGTGTTATATAGAGTTTTCAATAAAAAATAATAATATCAACGAGACACTTAAATTTGATAATGAAAAAATACGCAATAACACTTGTATTATTCTATCTTTTTTATTACTTTATAACCTCCTTACGCGCACTTTTATAGAGATGAAAAGAAATTTGTTGCTTTGTTATTTTCTTTCTACTTTTCAATTGAAAACACTACATGGACTATTGATTATCATTATAAATTATTATATAACACTTATTTCAAATATTATTAATACCGTGCCTCACCCTAAATTCGTTATCAAACGATACCGAATCTATAATGAACGAAACACCGGAAAGTCATTCGATTCATCAACATTCAAAAATACAAAAATATCGAAATCCAAAAAGCAGCTTAAAATTCGAAATTCCCAGTCTTCCCTGATCCCATCCAACTATCGAGGCGAGACCAACTATTGATTCCGTGACTCACTCTTGATTTGTTAACAAACAATATTGAATCTGGGTCCCTGTGAATTGTGATGAACAATTCGCAAACTTTAACAACTTTCGCGTTCGGCAAATGCAATCGATTATTAGTAGGAGTTGCGTGTTGGGAAAGCAATAATTGAAGAGATATCGTTTCCGTACCTGAAACGGTATGTTTTACTGCCATAAAAATATCCGACGATTCGGGCGATGCTCTGTTTCTAGTAAGGAAAATGAAGTTTTTCATGTTCATAATTCCGCTGTCGTTGCATCATTTTAACGGAAATGGAGGCTTTTTAAAGGAAGGTGAGCTCATTTTTGTTCACCAAATGTTCAACAAATTGTTCAGCGTTCGAGATCAACTTTGTTATATTGCTCCATCTAGAAAACGTCATTACAATGTTTCAGAGGTAGACATTGAATATAGCATAACAGAGTTTGCACATTCCGGACCCCAGTTTTCCGTAAAGTACGAAAGGGATACTTATATTTGGAAAACAAACAACCGCTCAGACAAAGATTACAAATATATGGTAAGTTACAATTGTGGTCAAATATATGGTTGTTACCGAAATAATCATAGTCGATCAAACACTTATGTTTAATTAACAGACTCGATCGAAAACGTAATTTTATTTATCAAAACATCCGTCATTAACGTTCCGGATTGAAGCTTTCGCGATTGTTGATAAAACAAAACATAGGTACTACGACTTGTGTGACTCACTTTCTATCGCAAGGAAAGGTGACGCAACTCCACTTCAGAAAACATATCTTGCGCTCCTGGGTTTTCACAATAACACGTGTCCTTTACGGAAGGTATCATAACCGTATGCTGCAATGTAAAAAAAAAACCTTTCTTTTAATAGTTGTCTAACTATTTGTAAGGTTCTTCCATCTCCCTGCACAGCGCATGAAGAAAAACTTGTATAGACAAAGATTAACGTATAAAATTCATTTTCTTTTTGCAGAACACAATATTCGAGGTACCTCCTCGTAAAGTCATTACAAATGTCAGGAAAAAATGGATCCATATTTTGTGTATGAATTGTTGGTATTCGAAACCAATGAATTTAAACATAATATATGACAAGCGTACAGGAGAGAAAAAAAATCCAATCAATTTAACGTCTACACACTTTTCTTGTGTGCATTTCAAGTTCGCTTAATCAGTCAAGATCGAAGCAATTTCGGCTGGTCCTTATAGCTTCGAATAAGTTTGTTTACAGTTTATACGACCATAAGACGGAGGATGTTAATAAAAATATAGTGAATTGAACCAATTACGCAATATTTATCTTCTTTACACTGTCCAAATTTAGTCATGTGAAGTTTCCTAGAGTTCATTTTAGTCGAATTTTCCTGCCTTCGACTATTCGTGATTGTTGCGTGTTAGGGAAGCATTCATTGTAAAGATATCTTGTCCATACATGAACCAGTATGTTTCCCTGCCGTAAAAATACAAGACGATTCGGATAACGCGCCGTATTCAGTGAGAAAAGTGTTATGTTTCGTGTTTATAATCGGCTGTCGTTGAATTATTCTAACGAAAATGAATGCCTTTTCACGAAAAGTAAGCACATTTTTAGTGACACAATGTTCACAAATGGTTGCGTACAAATTATCAATGTGTTCGAAGTTAGCGAAACAACTTTCGCGAATCGAATCACGAATAGTCGGATAATTTGCCGCTAATTTGTCGCTTATTAGTGTGGAATTAGGGATTTTGCCGTTATTGTTTTTAAAAGAAAAAACCATGTTTCGCTAACTTCATATGAAGTTGGCGAAACATCCATGTAAAAATTCATGTTTTTGCAAATATTGATAGTTCAGAGTTCGCCGCTTTTTTGTCGTAAACCAGTGGTGGTAAACAATTAAAGATCAGATTGAATTCACCATTGTTGGTTGCAAATAAACAAAAGGTTGCTTGCATAATAATTATCAAAAAGCAATCTAAGTAACTCATTAAGAAAGAGTAATAATCGTTACTCACAATTACTCATCATTTCATTCGAAATTAAGAATTTCGTATTACCTGTGGGAGTACTATTGTAAATGGAAGTCTGTGTTGCTGCTAATATTTGCATGTACCTAAACTTTTTCAGTCGTCGATACGACATGATGACGTAGATATAACTATACAAAAACATACACGAATAATTTTCAGACATAATCCATGTACAAACAATGAAGATTGAGGTTAGAATATTCGATGCTCACTAAAAAATGAATTCATGTATGCCGCACACGTATATTATTGTGCGTAACCACATCCAAACTTATAATTCACATAAAGCAATACAATAGCGTAACTGATTGAAACAGAGCTGTTCACACGCGTGTAAGGAGATATAGGTTAAATATCAGCACCGTCATCGGAAAGCTGTAATCGACGTTGACATAGGCTACTGCCGGCTACACCAAAAGTGCCAGAACGTGAATTGCCGCTACAAGCACTGTACTCTCTGTCACAAATTGCCATTTCTGATCTTCAACCCGGCAAAGGAACGGCTGACCATAATGTCGATTGTCAAACGGTAAAAGCCCAGTACTGTCTCTTGATTACGGGAATAGTGCAATCGACGATGATTACCAATACTGGTCTAATACTAGGACAGTATTGGCGGAAAGTAAAGCCAGTCGTAAATTGCCGCGATTGATTTGAAATCAATGCTCGCCAATGGTATCCACTCTGTGATTGCCGCCCTCGCTGCGCTCGTACGGCAAACTTCACGTTTGTTTGAGTAGAAAGTAAAATGCGGGAGAAGCATGATTGGGTCAATAAAAAGATGTGGAATTGGCGGTTCAACAGTATACAAGATCGCGTAGAAGACGACTTATATCATGGTTTGGAGGAACCTTCTAGGGTGACAAAACAAACAGAAATACTTCTTTCGGCCTTTTGTGCTATCCTGCTCGCTAGTATAAGTGATGGAATTCTTAGAATGTACAAAATTTTCCGAAAAATTGAGTATGGACGAAAAAATTATAATCTGTTCGGAAAACCAAATGATGCCTTGGCATAAAATCATTAGAAAAAAAGAGGCTGATCCTTTGCCAAGATCATTGGAAAAGAACTAGAGGTTAATATGGGATCTTCTTAATCCAGAGATGAAGCGTCTGGAAGAAAGAATTTCGAAACGCATAATGCTGGGAATGTAAAAAATATACTCTATGGTATCGATACTTCAATTGTAAACCACCCATACCATGTTACAGTCCACACATTCAAGTCGAAATACGGATTTGTAATATCATCGATCGTTTGCGGAGGATCATTAATTGCGCCATTGTTTGTCCTTACGTCAGCGAGGTGTTTCGGTGACGTTAGCGATATTATTGGAGTTTACGTTCGTTCGTCGTATGATAATCTAAAGTCTCAAGAGATTGTCCGGCAAGATGTAAATGCTGTATTCATTCCACCAAATTATAATAGCTCTGATTCACATGATATAGCTGTGTTGAAGGTAAGCAGATCCCACATTCCTAACGTTTGAGCGACTGCGATTCACTACTTCATTTTAGAGTGTAGGTCCTGTAATGATACGATTCCATACAAAGTATCCATACTTTATAGCTGGACACATCATTTCAAAGCAGAAACGGTGCTCCAATACCTATCAATCTGCCAACTGTACCCATACGAGAAGGATCTAGATAAGAAGGAACCGGCTGGCGTTCCGACGAGTCAGGATCATCAGAGCATACTTCTCAATTACAAGTAGAATTTTTTGAAGTAATTGCCGGTGGCGAGTGTAAATCCCTATATTCTAACTTTGATCCATCATCTCATATGTGTGCTAAAGGATTCTCCTCAGATTTAGAAACGACTAGAGTAAGCGTCAAGCTTCGATGTTGATCATAATAAGACTATTTTGTGACAGTAAAATTGCCGAATCAATAAATCTCCACGTTGTTCTAGGGTGACAGTAGTGGTGAAGTAACAATTAATGAAACGATATATGGTATTATATCCTATTCTTTGGAGATGCGAGGAACATATCGCACTTTCCTTATGGCATTCACTGACGTTTATAAATATAAGGTCTTTATCGAGCGTGTGTTGACGGCTAATATAACAGCTGTGTACATGAGTAAATTCAGTATAGTTTACAAATAGAAAAATGGTATCGAAGAATAGCCTCGATGTCTTCCGGTAGACTGCACAGGTCGATTCAACATGTTCCGCTCTGTCTCAAAGAAGGGGAAAAACAAAGTTCCCGCTTTTCATGACACATCTTATTTGTGCATGTTGCATTCTACGTCGTTATTCCTTAAACTTGTAATTGTACAACCTAACTATGTAATCATTTTATGATGATGATTGTGATCTTTTTTTCTCTGCTTAATAAATACAATAGTTATGAACATATTTCCGGGTAAAATGTTCTGCAGTTCCAATCAGAAAAGCAGGCTGTCGAGTGCCGTGACGATAATAATACATCAGTGAAGTATTATTCCATTGTTTTCCATTGAGCGATAAGCGCAGTTTGCATTTTCAGGTTTACAAAATTATGCCTTTCGTGCTTGAAAATATGTTAACGCAGAAATATTGAACAGCGATTTGCAAATCCTCGGTCAATGATTATTTGCATTTGTATAGACCTATTGTTTCTATCGAGTAGAGGCACTAAATCGGAATCAATTTTGTTGAAAACGATATAATCGTGACGATCTCTGTTCACTGAAATATTTTTGTTATCGTTTTTGAATGAACGAGAAGAGCGTTTGGAATTTCTTCTTTCTTTCTTTTCCTTCTCCTTGCGGTCGAAAAAGGAAGCGAAACGAGTTGAGCATTCGGAAGCATGCATGCGAAATATTTCTTTGAAAATGATTTGCAGCATTTTTTTTCACCATGTTCCGATGAACTTAAAGTGTCATTTTAGAAACTTGTAAATTTGAATCACGCTTATCGCTCGGAAGGAAACAATGAAATAATTACTCTGCAAGAGAAGCATCGTCACGTTTTTATCTTTGTCGAAAGAATTATCGCGATAATGCGAGTCAAATCGATAAAAACAATAAGTCTTTAAAAATGCGAATTTTTCTTCGGAAAAGATTTGCAGAGTTGCTTCCATATTTCCGGGCAAACATATTTTCCTCCTCTAAAGAACTGGGCGGAGTTTCTGCCGCGACCAATGTGTGTTTCGCTGGAATCGTATATACCCTCTCCCCGTAGAACAGAGTCTATAGGATCGCGTAGAAAATAAGTTTTCTCGCAGTTTGGAAAAAACTTCACGGTGTGACCAGACATGTTCCGATCAGGGGTACTTCTTTTGGCATTATTTGCTATTCTCATTGCAAGTAAGTGTTTGAATTGTTAGATTGTACAATATTCTTGAAAACGTTAAGTATGGATGTAATTGCCAACTTTGAAAAATTACAATCATATCTGGAAACTAGATGATGCCTTGATATCTAATGGTTGGAGAAGTTCAGCGATTGGCAAAAGACTACGATGCATGCTCTATATTGTTGCTATTGCTATTTGATAGTTGTAAAGTGCACAGCGTCATTCCTCGAATAAGGTTGTTTGGAACATTACACTCTTCCATAAACTTGTTGCTGCTCAAATGAGTCAATTAACTAACAAAGATAAATGTGATACCCATCGTCATACGTAATTTAAAGTTTCGAGTTTCGAATTCCTGCATGTATTGCAATATTGCGAATTCCTGGGTCGGTAATTTCTATTTCGCAGCTCGAGAACTATGCAATTTGGTAGCAAGGAACCGTTATACATAATTTTAAATTGCTAGGTTCAGATGCAAGCAATTGTTTGCTATGTTCAAAATTCCCGGGTCGCTAATCATTGCTTTACAGCTCAAAACGTCAGTACTCCACATCTGTATTTCTCGTTATAAAGTTATGCTACGTATTCGAAAAGGACTGAAGTCAATCATAGAATTTTTTTGGTCCACAGATGGGGCGTCTGGAGGGAACAATGATGAAACGCCAAATTCTGAGAACATTGCTTTGATTATAAACCCATCGCACCATGTTACCATCGACATCGTATCGGAGTTTTCAGACAGATATGAGATTTCATCTGACGTTTGCGGCGGGTTCTCAATTGCTCCATTGTTCGTCCTCACGTCGGCTGCTTGTATCGATGACGTTACCGATTCAGAAAAACTTTACGTTCGTCCGTTGTATGAGAATCAAGAGCCTAAAGAGATTGTCACAAAAGAAGTGAATGCTGTATTCATTCCACCGAATTATAAAAGCTCTGATTCACATGATATAGCTGGGTTGAAAGTAAACAGATTCCAGTTACCTCACGTTTGAGCTACTGCGATTAACTTCTTTATTCGAAAGTGTTGGTCATGTATTGATAGGATTTCCTACAGAGTATCATTACTTTTTAGCTGCACCTACCATTTCATGGCGAAAACAGTGCTACCGTACCTATCAATCTGCCTACTGAACCCATACAAGAAGGATCTATATTAGCAGGACACGTCCGGCGTTTTATCTTGTCAGAGAAAGCTGTTTTATTACAAGTTAGCAATTTTCGAGTAATTGCTGGTGACGATTGTGGATCCTTAAATTCTGATTTCGATTCATCATCTCATATGTGTGTTCAAGAAATCTCCCCAGTTCCAGAAACGCTAGAAGTAAGCGTCAAGTTTTGTTGTTGATAATAATGGAGACTTTTTTGAGACAGCAAAATTGCCGAATCCATTCATCTTTACGTTGTTTCAGAATCTTCAGGGTGGTGGAGTAACCATGAATAACACGATACACGGTATTATGTCCTATCGTTTGGAGCAACGAAAAACACGCCGCACTATCTTTTCGTCATTCATTGACGTTTATAAACGTAAGGCATTCATTGAGCGTGTGTTGACATCTAATGCAACAGCTGTATACCCGAGTGAATCCAGTATAGTTCGACTACCAGAGAATTGGTTCCAAAGAATTGCCTCCATGTTTTTCGATAAACTGCACAGGTCCGGCTAACGAAGCGGAACATCAATTTAGAACCACGTGGATTATGCGCTTTTTCTTCTAAACGAAAAGCACATATTCCTATGGGATTCTTCGAGCTCATAGCTGCGTCTTCCGCTACTTAGTTTCCATGGTTTCCATAAGTAGGTCTTTTTTTGATAGACGTGAATGCCCGGAGACGTCCAATTTGAAAAAGCGGCCATGGACGCGAAAAAAAAGGTATCTAGCATGCATGTTGTAAGCTGGCGAACAATATATGAAAGGAAATTGAATAATGTCATGTAACAGACAACAAATGTGTGATTTATGTACTTTACTGTAATGTGGACATGTTTCTGATTAAAGTCATGTTTGATTGTAATTTATAACAGATTTTTCTTATTTCCGTTAGTCTGATAAGTATTTTTTCTATCTTCCCGTTTGACACTTACTGACGTCGCTTAAAGACTACGAACCCTTTAACAACGGTGCCGATGGGATCGAGCCCTGGTAAGGCTCGTCGGTGAATTCTAATCTTACTCTCCTCACGCAGCTATGCACAGAGCTGTCTTTTGTAATTGAATTCCACTTGGAATAGAACGCTTGTGAGCCGACCAGCCAATGCACTTACCGCTAATGGTTTCGGCGGTCGGGTTTCGACGACTCCTTGTTGTAGCTGCGATTCTTTTATTTCGGTTGGTCCCCAAACCGGAAGAATCGCTTCGGGTCCTTTGAATGGTTGTTACATATTTGGGATATGTTGGAATTGGGATTGGAATTGGGATTCATCTCATGTAAAATTATTACTCGATTCCATTCTATTTCGTTTCGGTAAGTTCTTTTTCGTACGCGGGTAGGTATCGATATTGTTTTGCGTTGACTAATGTTACGTCAGGAGTTGGAATTTTATGCTGTGCTGAGTTTTTCTCTGATAGAGAATCTTTGTTCTGGGAATGAATATCAGGGTAGTTTTTCACAATATCCCAAATGGCCTTCTTTTACATTTTATCAAGATGATAATGCCGCTTATTCTTTCGTACTGTTTCGAGTCTGATAAGTTCAATGTCTTCAGATTTATCGAAGACATTAATGTCGAAAATATCAGAAGTAAAAATTTGGATATCCTCAGTTTTTTTTCCTCAAATGTCGTTATTATCTAAACTCATCAAAAGGTGATAACTTTTACCTTGTAAAATGCCATATACGTGTGCTTATAAGTGAATTGATGCGTTGCCATTAGGTATATCAACTCTTTTTTAGATAACTTTTGATGATTTCGCTGGAATTACATTTGGGTTCAATTGTTCTTTTATCAAATTGAGTCGTGCTATCAGGCTTTGATGTTTATCACTGTTTGTCATTTTGAAGACTTGTTCACCGATATTGATTCTATTTTTGGATAAATTCATTGAAAAACAAGACGCAGCAGCATTAATAATTTTCAAGAGTTTAATGTTGAGACAATTAAAGTTGGTTGACCCTGAATTTCCTGATACGTTACTTATTATATTCTTCCAAAGTATAACTTATTCATCCGTTATATGTAAGAAAGTACGCACGCGCGAATATCTTATACCGAATACCGCGAATACCGCAGTTTAGATATTCAGTAAACAAAATCGTTAGGCAATGATAAGAAAATAAGACGTACTTCTACGTAATACTATAAATAAAATAGAAGTGTACACGCAGTGGTTTCTAGAATTTGGTGAACAAAATTGTTAGACAATGATAAGAAAATAGGACGTACTTTAACGTAATTCTATGAATAAAATAAAAGTGTACACGCGGTGGTTTTTAGAATTTGGTAAACAAATTATGTACGAAAATTCGCAAGGCTATGACGAAGCAACCACATTTCTGAAGCTTACAAAGACGAAATTTCTCCTGAAAAAGACCGCTACAACGTTTCCCATTATTCGTTCCGGTTACGATTACCATACCCTTACTCCGTTGTTATCGATCAATAAGCGCGGAGAACCGACTAATTATGATGATATAAATTCACCGTTACAGTTCATTAAAGACACATTCGTTTGAAGTCACAATTCCCGAACTGATCGTATATATTAATATGGCATCTGCACAGCGAAACACCAACATCCCTTTTCTTGTGATATTACTGACAGTAATTTCGAAACTAGAAGACATCAACGCATAATGTTGCCATCGTGAAAAAGTTACTATTTCGT
>JABFQM010003836.1:0-10772 GCA_022816865.1 Zelostemma sp. ZL-2020
CTTGACCGACGTCGTCTTTGGTAAAGTTTCCCTTAATGTCCTCCAATTGTATCGACCAGTTTTTCGGGTCAGCTGAAATTTTTAAATACATTAATGATTTCCTGGGAATTAAGGCATAAGGCCGGATTATGCATGATCAATTATGTTTAGGCGTCATCATGTTTTATAAGGACTAATCATGCCTGATCAAACCATGTTAAATCTAATTCAGGTTTCGACGATAAGTCCATGTGTTTAACAAGTAGAATTTCAGGATAAATTAAATTCTTGAATAATTAGTATTCTACTACAAATTTCTTACAACCCTAAAGAACAACTTTACTGCAGAAAATTTATTGCAGCTCAAATTGCCCTCGATAACTTTTTTGATTGAATACATCGAAACATGAAATTTGTCAAACGTTGGTGTGGAATAAAAAAATTATTCATTCAATATGCATTTCCAAGGACTTGCTGATTATGCCTCAGTAATTTCTGATAAGACCATTGCACATTACTTGACAATTTATTGTATTTTAATGATTTTTGCATACCTTTTATTACTCCCGCAACAATAATTATTGATATTGTTATTAAATTTAGGGCGGTGAATATATTGTTGACGATCGATGACTCTCGTACTCCAATGCTCAACATTATCGTCATGAAAACAACCACTCCGAAGGCGAAAAAGTCGGGGTACTCGGAGAGGTACGGAACGTTCATCGGCATCGCGTTTTTCAATGCGTTTTTCATGTAGTCGCCCAGGAGGTAGTCTATATAATTACTGAACGCCCTTGCGCAGCTCGCTTTGTTACAAAATATTGAAATTATTAGTTAAATTAAGCCTAATATTGTGTAAGACCTGATTTTCCATTCAAAAATCGAATTTAGTTTCAAATCAGATCTAATTCGGATCTAAATTGGGCATATTTTGGACTTACTTAATTAATTCGATTTTTTTCTGGAATGTGTTAATTACCTGTTCCAATGACGTATTCTAGTATAAGATTCCAGCCAATGACAAACGCTATGAATTCCCCAACTGTTACGTAACTGTACACGTACGCGGACCCAGATTTTGGGACTCTGGATGCGAATTCCGCGTAGCACATTCCTACAATTGAGAAAAATCGAATGTTCATTCAATTGGGAGGATTTCATTACAGCACACACTAAATATTTCGGAGTGAAATTCAACTCCAAGATCATAGAAATGGAATGGCTTTATTAAGAGTGAAAAAAGTTACTTCAAAAGGTTGGAAATTGATTCCAAAAGCAATTAATTCGAACTCTGTAGTAGATCCTACTTCAAAGATAAAATATTGTGATAAAAAAACGGAATTATCGACCAGCAGATACCGAGGCGATGGCCGCGATGAGGAAGGAAATGCAAACCGCAGGACCAGCGTTTTCTTTGGCGACGCTTCCGGCGAGAACGTAGATCCCGAGGCCTAGAGTCGCCCCGAGTCCAAGGGCGGTCAAATCGAACAGTCCCATGACCCGGGCCATTCTTTCCTTGTTACTGTCGTCGTCATCAACCCTTTTACGGGCTAGTGCTTGCCACATTTTGTTTAATTTGTTGTTCTTTTCGATCCCCATCTCAGTCCTGTTCAATAATTTCTTGAGTATGAATAATTGTTTTATTTAAATCGTTACATCTACTTACTTTTTTTATGTATTTTGTACGACACTCGACGAATATTACGTGACGCCGCCACGTTCTGTATTAGAATGATAAAAGTTCGAATGTTTTTCGGAGATATTGAACTTAAAGTCATTAAATCGCGATTAGGCCGCTTTTTTTATCTTTTTCGAAATTTTTTTTCAGCTTTAATAAGAAAACTTTTTATGTAAGTTATTAAGTTTAAAATGTGACTTCGTTTCTTGCATTTCGTCTTTATTTTGTTTCATATCCTTAGTCAATAAAATAAATATGCAATATCTTCAAAACACGTGTAACTAAGAAAAGTTCATGACCGATTAAGAATCGACTTAATTGAAAAATTAATGATTGATAAGGAATCAGAGAGCAGTTTACCAGTCACTGAAAGTTCTGAAACATAACGATTGTAATTTATTGCTTCATAAAAATGTTTTACTATGATTTCTGTTTGCACGATGCCTCAAAAAGTTGCAAGTTAAAGTACATGTCCCAATAATGGACAGGGCCGTGGAAGAAATGCAAAGTACGTGATTATTATTAATTTTATCTACACAAAAAAATAACTGTCGTTTCAGATAACACTCGTAGTTGAAAATAATTTTTAATCTCAATCGTAATCGCGTTTTTCAGTTCTAAAATAATTGTCAAAGTCGCAAAGCGCACGGTTTCTCTCGATTCTGCGCAGTGCTTAGCGGGCGCACGCGGCTTTCTTGGCGCTTAAGATAATGTATGCATAATATAAGTACTGCTGGCGGCCTATGCTGTCCTGTAAGAGGCGAGCGCAACGTGAGAGTTGAGTACGGTTTATTGCAATATTGGACTGGTCTGCATTTGGGTGCACTCTTGGCAAAATGTGTTTGTAATAGTTTGAAATTTCATTTGCAAACAGGTAATACCGTAGCAAAGCCAACAAGTTACTGCGGGTCGTGACAAATATGCATTAAATGAATGAATAAAAATGAAATTACCATTTTTAAAATGGGACGCATACACGACATACCAAGTCGGAGCAATAAAAAATCTTCACATATTTGCATTCGGATTTTATTTAAAACAAATTACGAATCACACATGCTTATAAGTATAAAAAATGTTTAAAAAAGTCTGTCGAATCTTACAATAAACTAGAGACACTAAATTATTTACGAATGAACGATTGAATTCTTTAAAAATGTATATATATTTACAGAAAAATACGTGAAGTTGTAAAACAGCGCAGATAATTCGATAATACAAGCTTTTTCAAAATTTCGAGAAATTGTATACGAAAGCTTGGAACTCGGAGTAAAATTTCACTTTAGAAAGAGTAAACACGCATCCCACTCTTTTCGAAGTGAAATAAAGTTTCGATCTTAAGAATAAGCGAGAAATAAATTTCTCTACATCAAAAGGAAGAAAATTACAATTCTTACGATGCTGTACATTCAATTGAACAATTAATGGAAAATACTCCTTCGACCTCTACTTATGCTTTTAGTTCTTCGTTCAATTTCGTGCTGTGCCTTTTCGTCCCGCTGAACTATGAGTGATCCCGTACACGAAGTAAATACAAAATCCTGCAATAGAAAAAATTTAAATTCATGTTTCGATGTCGATCTTTCGCAATCGTACTCACCGAAAGTCAACCACACCGCGAGTCTGATCCACGTGAAAACGTTCAATTGCAGCATTAAATAAATGTTCATGAATATGCTGCAACACGGTAATATCGGCACGAATGGTACCTAAGAAAATTTCAAAATTTAGATTCTATGAGTGTTTTGAACGACGGGAATTTCATCAAAAGTCGAGGTCGAAATCTCATTACCTTGAACGATAATTGCGCGTCTTGCACCGGCTGTCGTGAAATTGCAAAGATGATCAAAACGATAATTGCTGCAGTTATCCCCAACAAAACATATATAAGTATCTGATTATGTAATGTGTTTACGCAGTTTGATAACAATCCAAAAATCAATGCCATTATACCTGAAACATGATTGGGCCTTATACTTTTCGCACTAATTTTTAAATTTGCAGTGAAGAAAAGTTGTTTCACTTACTGAAAAATACCACGCCCCATTTCGCAACATTTTCCGAAAACTTGGTCGGTTCTTTGGATTTATTGAGGTTGAAAATCCTGGTTATTAAATCTATTGTTGAAAAAGACGCGTTGTTGTTGGTTGTCGAATTGTTCGTCGATGAGTCTACAGTAATAACGTGGCCTTGATACCTGCGATACATAACTCGCAATTATTTCAAGTTCAACAATTTTCCCATTGTTTGATTTTAGATTCTTCGAAGAGGACGAATATTTCTACTCGGGTGAGCCTGAACTCTTAAAAAACAGAGTGGAATCTCTAGAAGATTCATCACGTATGTTTTTGTTTCACACGGCAAATAATTATACAAATAAAAGTAATCATAAACAAGTATTATCCCATTAATTACCTTAATATCAGGACAGACACAGCAACGATCGCATAAGCAAGAAGAGTTCCAATCGACGACATTTCAATCAGTTGATTAAGATTGAACATAAGAGTCATTAGGCCTGAAAATTGCAACGCACAATTAAAACAACAATGGTTTATCAAAATTAAAACTTTATATAACTGCACAAACCCACCAGTCAAAGCTCCAGCAACGACCGTTCCGGAAACGGGAGTTTTCGTCCTCGGGTTGATTTTCGCCAGAAACCGAAATATAACTCCGTCGTTTCCCATGGCGTAAAGAATCCGAGGCAGAGGAAACATTACCCCAATGAGAGCCGTGCACAGAGCAAATATCGCTCCGGCATTCACGATATAACCGACAACATCCCATTCAATTGCGTGGAAAACGTACGGAAAAGGCGCATCTATATTCTGAATCATATCAAGTTTGAACATTTTTCTTCTAGAAAATCCTTTGATATTTTAAAGTATAATTACCTGGTCGTAATAAGGCCACATCATCGTAAGCACAGTCGAGATGCCAAAGTACGCGACGCACACAATGCCGAGGGATATAACGATCGCGTAGGGAATATTGCGTTGAGGATTCTTCGCTTCTTCGCTCGTGGTCGCGATGGTGTCGAAGCCGACAAAACCGTAGAAGCATCTTGCCGCGCCTGCGAAAACCCCGGCCCAGCCGAAGGGTAAAAAGCCCCCTTCACCGACGTTTTCTTTGGTAAAGTTTCCTGGAATGTCTTCCAATTGTATCGACCAGTTTTTCGGGTCAGCTGGAATTTTAAAATACATTAATTGTTTCCTGGGAATTAAGGCATACGGCCGGATTATGCATGATCAATTATGTTTAGGCGTAATCATGTTTTATAAAGACTAATCATGCCTGATCAAACTATTTTAGATCATGTTTATTTGAAAAAATATAAATCGCAGCGAAAGACGATTGATAATCAAAATATAGATATTCACGATCTCCAAAACCCCTTATTTTTTAATCATCACTTTTAGCATATTTCAATAAATTTTATGACTTTTGTACGCGTTTCGATATCTCGTCCCCTAATTGCATCCGGACCATCAGGCATTACTAGGTTGAATCATGTCCCTTCATTCTTGATCAGGCTCGATAAGACCTAATCGTGCCTGATTATGCCTTACTAATTTTTGCTAAGCCCATTGCACATTACTTATCATTTTATCGCATATATCAATGACTTTTGCATACCTCTAATCACTCCCGCGGAAACAATTACCAAAATTGTTATTAAATTTAGAGAGGTGAATATGTTGTTGAAAATTGATGACTCCCTTGCTCCAGCGCTCAAAATTATCGTCATGAAAACAACCACCCCGAAAGCGAAAAAGTCGGGGTACTCGGAGAGGTACGAAACGTCCATCGGCATCGCGTTTTTCAAAGCATTTTTCATGTAGTCGTCCAGGAGGTGGTCTATGTAATTACTCAACGCCCTTGCGCAGCTCGCTTTGTTACAAAATATTGAAATTATTAGTTAAATTAAGCCTAATATTGTGTAAGACCTGGTTTTCCATTCAAAAATCGAATTCAGTTTCAAATCAGATCTAATTCGGATCTAAATTGGGCATATTTTGGACTTACTTAATTAATTCGATTTTTTTTGGAATGTGTTAATTACCTGTTCCAATGACGTATTCTAGTATAAGATTCCAGCCAATGACGAACGCTATGAATTCCCCAACTGTTACGTAACTGTACACGTACGCGGACCCAGATTTTGGGACTCTGGACGCGAATTCCGCGTAGCACATTCCTACAATTGAGAAAAATCGAATGTTCATTTAATTGGGAGGATTTTATTACAGTACACACTAAATATTTCGGAGTGAAATTAAACAAGATCATAGAAATGGAATGGCTCTATTCAGAGTGAGAAAAGTTACTCCAAAAGGTTGGAAACTCATTCCAAAAGCAATCAATTCGAACTATGCAGTGGATCCCACTCTAAAGATAAAATATAGTGATAAAAAACGGAATTATTGACCAGCAAAAGTCGAAGCGATGGCCGCGATGAGGAAGGAAATGCAAACGGCAGGACCAGCGTTTTCTTTGGCGACGCTTCCGGCGAGAACGTAAACCCCAAGGCCCAGAGTCGCCCCGAGTCCGAGGGCGGTCAAATCGAAAAGTCCCATGACCCGGGCGAGCTCGTCCTTGTTACTCTCGTCGTCATCTGCCCTTTTTCGCGTCAGGGTTTTCCAGGTTTCCCTCCACTTGTGAAGTATGTTCAACTTCATGATGGATCCGTTACGTAATTGTCTGAATAAAACGTTGTTCCACAGGCAAAAAATTATCACTGGTAATCATTGAATCCAAGCGGTGAGAAATCAAACTCACCCGTTTTTTGGATTTTCCAAAATACTCGAGCGGCACGGGCAACGAATTTTGTTCGCCGCGTCGAGTTTGCAAGGTACGATAGAACTGAAAACGCGTTAGATCGTCAAATAGATTCTTCGATACCCCAAAAAATGTTTTCTGACGATCGGTATCTCGTCGTTGGAATGATTAACTCACTTCAAGGTCAACGAAATCTTTGTACAGCGATAATAAAATTCGTCTCAGGTCTCATTTGACATTTTTCCGTACCTACTTATCGATCATCACCGTTCGTTGCTTTCGTGTCACATTTTATTAAACTTTCGACAATCATTCACCGCCCGATAACGTCATATTTTATTCCGGTCGTTCAACCTTTTCTCAGGTTGGACAAAAAGGTTGAAAAAGTTGTCCTAGTTTCCGCCTCATTCAATCTACGTTGAATTCGGACGCGCAGTGTCCTTAATTCGGTCCAATCTACGATCTTTATTTATTTGATTGCGTTCCGATCGCGAGAATGAAAACTTTTCAATCCGCAAAAACTACACAAGTGGGAGATACGCACTGAGAAAAAGTTTTTAACCGGGGAATGAAGATCAAACTTCGTTCAGTTTTCAATCAAGTCTTGGTTCGAAGCGATCGCGATCTAACAGTTTATGCACGTCGCGCGGTGTCATCCGTTTGTTAATCCCTGCAATTAGTTAACTCTTTATTGACAGCTCAAATATGCTCACAGCATTGAGAGATACGAGTCAATTCCGACAGTCGCGGTCCGATTTGAGGACAATTTCAAGCTCCGGCTCGTCGAGCTCGTCAGAAAAGAACGTATTTATCGGTATTTTTCAAAATTCGAAAACTTTTCGATTTAATGAATTAATCCCGGGTGGTATCTATGATTATAGGATTGGGTTCTAAAAAGGGACTCACGCGTGACCTTGACGGCGAAGGTTTACGGGAGGCCCCTTCTAAAATTCGGCCCTTTAATCGTAGCCGACCGATTGAACTTTTCGGGAGGATTTTCGCGTTGTAAGACACTTTTAGCATGGATTTGTTGTAACGGAATGGTTAAAAATCGTGTTATTGCTATTATTAACAAAGGAGAAGATTATTTTTTGGCTTACGTCATGTGTGTTGTCTATGCATCAGGGTAATTAATCGCTTGTGACTGCTCGGCGTATAGTTTCGAGTATACAAATACCATCGAGGTTTAGTATCGGCGATGGAATTCTCGTAGCGCCAGTGGTTCCAACGTTGCGTCATCTCGATTTTATTCTCCGGGATCCTAAACTATGATGCATTGCTGAAACGCTGTAAATTGAGAGACAATTTGCTTCGAACATTTTTTTATGTAGCTCCGCTGATTCGAGTTTGATCCAACATTTTATGTTTTCTTATCCAGGGTTATCAAAAACGAATTTCTGCAAATTTTGAGTTTTGAAAAAGTATCGATGTGTTTGTACGTTACTTTATTCCGAAAGAAATTGTAAGGTTTTCATTATTTTATCGAGTTTCTGAGTGAAAGAAAAGGATTGCGATTTGATGTAATAGACACCAAATCATGTAGCTTTTTTCGTAATGTATGTAGTGCGTATTATTTTTATTTTCAGCTTCGAACGGACAACAAATAATTACTATTCTTCAATTGTCGATTTGAATGTGCTTGCAGTTCGCGCGCGATTCTCGGATTGGCTGTTGCAACGAAATTTTTTGCGGCAAAAATAAAAACTAGTAACAGGGCTAAATTAATTTTTAAATGTAAATTTTTAGTACTTTGTTATATTACATATTATTTTCTATGCACCGTTGTAATCTACTTTCATAATAAAACTTGCAAAAAGTATTATTCGAGTTTTTTCTTATTTCAAATTTCAAATACGAAATTTCAGGTGTCAGCCCTGCGGCAGCCATTTTATATTGTGTCGCGCGCACCCTTCGTTTGCAGTGTTGGCGACATGGCAGTTCTCTCCCGCGCGGCAAGAATTCGCGGTCGTCCGGTTTGTCCGGTATAAAAATTACCGATGTTTTTAGATTTTCTACATTCTTTAAGTTATAAACAAGTAGCTAACATGATGGGAAGTTGTATTTAATGATCCTTAATCCACATCTTTTCCGTTGTACTTTCTCGTTCATGAAATAATTCGCGAGCTCGAATTCGCGCATTCGTTTTCGACAGTTTTAGTTTCTCGGAAAGGACTTTGCTCTGCTTCCAAATATGAGATTCGCGGGTGAAAAAGAATTATTTACTGCCAATTACTGACTTCCGTAAGTTTAAATATTCGATTTGTTGTGTCGGGGTTGCGATCGTCGCGGCCTTTGTTTTCGGCTTTCCGGTACGACGCCATTTTGTTGTTTCAAATTCTTCGAAAAACGGAAAACGTTTCTCGCGGGTGGTTTTTACGGTTTTACTCGTTTCTTGGTGCGTGTTTACCCTGGAATGAAGATGCTTTGGAAGCTGTAAGGAGCAACGCAAAAAAGGTCTGTTTCTTTTTTTGCTTTCGGATCCTAAAACTTATCGTAAAGTTCGCGATTTCTCGAAATCAATTTCACTTTCATTATTGAAATATTTCGACTTTGTAAGTATTATTTTCAGAATTCTTTTCAGCGTTTTTATAGTAGCAAGAAGTTTTTTTTAAAAAGCGAAAGAAAATTATTTTCGTGTTTCGGAGCAACGCCATCTTTTTTTTTCCGAAAAACTCAAAAAAATGTTGTCTCCTAATGTTTGTTTTGACTCGACAAGTCAAATTAATTAACCACGGAATTTGTCCCTTATAATGCTAATTGACCAAAAAAAAAAGAAAAATTAATTACGTGAAGAAAAATCAAAATTTTTGATTTAAAAACAAGTTTGTTTTTAAATCAAAATTAATAAATTTGTTAAATACATTTCTTTATGGAAAAAAATGTATTTAATTTAAAAGACATTATTCATTCGAATTCCCATCAAAAAAATTATACGTAAATCGAAGTAAGTTTAAAATTGACATTTTTTAGTCGCTCGAATAAACATTAAAAATTATTGTACTTCAACAACAAAATAAAAATTTGTTCGCTTCTTTATTGTGGAAATCGCAAAAGAATTTCTTTTCCAAAAATGAATAAAACTAATCAAGCCCTAATTTTCGATGAAAAATTATAAGATTTAATTAAATTTTTTTCGATTCGTAAATTAATTTTTTTCTTACTTCGAATTTTTAAAGTCATCAAATTCACACATTTTCATTTTCACAAAATACTTATAAATGGAACAAGTTTTTCTTCGAAAAACGGAACTTTTTAAATGGCTCGAGTAGACAAAAAAGATTTCTGTATATCAGGGAATAAAAAATAAATCCAATAATTAAGGAAAAGTGTATTTAATAAAGAGGAGTCAACGTAAGCAATTGACACTGTACAGCGTAGATCCTTAATTCTATTTCGACATTGAAAGATTCGGAACATGAAAAGCGTCCTCCTCGTCAGTACTTTTGCATAATCATCTGCAGTTTATTTACAGCAACATTCAAAAAGTAACAAAGTGTTAAACTCCAGCTTGTTTAAATTAGTAATAAGTGCAAATCAGGCATCATATTTTACACAAAAAAAGTACAGACATGCTTCGAATCATGCAAACCTTACGTATTCCATTATCTTCCCCAGTATTAATAATTAACTCTATAAAATCGTCAAGGTGAATTATCCGCGACGTCAACTTACAATCAGTACCTTGGATTCCATAAATCGGAATGTTACACATTACAATATTCTCGAGTCATTCAAAGATCGCGAAAGTCTGCGCCGAGAGAAAGTTTAATACTGCGAATTCGCTTTTAAAAAAGTATGCAAAATACTAGACTTGGCGAATCCAAGATACTTTAATTTGGCAATCATTTTGGCAAAGATTCCACGCGATTACACAGTTGTATGTACACGAATATTGACATTGCGAACGGTGAACACTTAAACCTTGAGGTTGAAAACCATGCCTAGAAATTGCTCGTAATGGATGGTGATCACGCCGTCCACATCGGTGTCGAGTTGCCTAAACGCGGACGTGAGGGTCTGCAAAAATTACGAATCCATGAATTATTAATCCCCGACAAAGTCAACGATTTTTTTCATTTAAGGTGGATCGATACTTTAATGCAAGGGCGAATTGAAAAAAATATTTATAATACAAAATAATTAATTACATTTAATATGCTAGTATAATTTGTTTAACAATATCTTCTTCTTCACGAAAAAAAATACGCGAGTGAAAAAATTGTACAAAAATGCTCATGACGAACAATTGAAAATTTTAACAGTTTTTGAAAAGAAAAATGTTCATTTCTTAGTTAATTTGCATGTTCGGTTATTTATATTGTTCACGGGA
>JABFQM010003837.1:0-10769 GCA_022816865.1 Zelostemma sp. ZL-2020
AAGCCTTCCTCCGTTGCTAGTCCCACGAGTACATCTATTTATAATTCACAGAAGTGTAATCACCCGACGTCGCCCGTCGTCGTGCACAGTAGCATGACCCCGACGCCGGCGAATAATCCCAGCGATCCCAATGAAACCGGTGGAACGTGTCAGCGCTGCGTTAGCACCAGCGACGTCCAATCCGCGTATAAACACCAGCAGCAAAGGCACTTCCTCGTGCACGCCGAGCAACAGGAAGATCCCGCGATCTCCTCCACTTTCGGCGACAAATTCCCTTCGAGCAGTCCGCAGCAGCGGCAGCAACAGCAGCAGCAACAAGTGGATTCGAGGCCCATCCAAGGCGGGACCATCAGCACCAGTCACGGATCTCCTTTGAGTACCAACAGCCCCGGGAATTCGGATACTCCGGCGTCTTCGACGTCGAGCATCTCGCAGCCGGCGACGCCCCAAGGTTTCCTGTCGCAGCCTCCGACGCCTCATAGTTACTCGCAACCGGCAACTCCGCAATTCAACACTCACAATCCCTTCCAGTCGCCCTTGTATAACAACGCAGCGGAGCAGAGAGCTGCGACTCCGTGCACCGTCGCGACGACGACTTCCAGCGACGTTTTACCGCTGCAAGCTTCCAATTCCGAGACGACCGCTACTTCCCAGTCGGCTAAGAAACCAAGACACGCGCCAGCGGTCGAAAGTTATCAGTCACATCCACACACGGTTGTTACGGTTTCAAGGCACTCGGTGATACCTGTGTACAACGGCACGTCCTCCATTATCACAACGATGGCCAGTGGCCATACCGTTAGCAGTAATACTATCACGTCGGTCCTGGCAGGCAGAGCCAATACCGCGACCGTTTCCGTAAACGCCCCGTCGCTGGTTACGAATCCGAATTCTCTGGCTAACATTATTACGAATAAACAACAGCATCAGAATCAAGCTGTTGCTTCGGCAAACGCTCCGGTTTCTTCGTCGCATCATCTGAATTCCACGGCGGCGACGCAGAGTCATTCCGCGACCGTGAGCATCTCGAAATCTCCTTTGGAGATGGTACAGAGCGTCGTCAGCAGTATTCAAATCCCTCAAGTCAGCAATGCTTGTTCCGCTCAACAGCAACATCAACAACAACAACAACAACAACAACAACAACAACAGCAGCAGCAACAGTCGAATGTTCAAGTACATAACGTTTTAACCTCGGGAGCGAATTTGCTGAAACAAACGTCGGGATCGAGTTTGCCGGCCGGGCATATTCTCGTGTCCAGCGGTGGACAATTGATAATGGCCAGCACGGGTTCCGGGATAAACGGCGTGATGGCTCCACCACCGCCGAAAGTTATCTCGAACGCGAGCTCGATGCCCCCGCTGAGCGTGTCGCCCATGGTGACAAACGTCACCGCCGCCGTGAGTCAAGTCATTCCCGCGGTCGGGGTCGCTCAGCAAGTCATCGGACAACCCACGGTTCTCGTCAACACCATTCAAACCCCGGTTCTCATTCAGCCCGGGGTCATGACGATGGACGGCATCGGTCAAAACGTGCAAATCCCGCATCTGACCGTCGCTACTGGAAACGTCCTTCAAAACGCCCAGTCTATTTTGGACACTTCGAATCAGGACGTCGGGAGAAACGTCGCGACGACGAACAACATGACGCGGCAAACGGCGGCCGCTTTGCTTTCCCCGGAATCCGCGATGAGCAAGAAGAAAGCGTATAAGAAGAGAAAGAGTAACGCGCAGACGGTCGCGGCTTCCATGCTTCATATTTCATCGTCCCAGCAAAACACCGGCATGCTCATGCAGTCGCAGTCAAATTTCGCTCAGCAGAACTTCCAGACCCAGAGCATCGGCGGTCCTGCGATGCTGCAGGCTTTGACGATTGTTCCTGGGAAAGGTGGCGCGCCCGCGCAGCTCGTTATGAACGGCCAAGCGGGAGCCGCATCGGCGCAATTCAATCAGCAAATCATCACGAATCCGCAGCCAACGCAGCAGATTAACCTGCTGCAACCGGTGAACTTGTTGAACGGGACGACCGGGATGGTCCAGAATTTCCCTACGATCCAGCAGTTTATCGTGCCGGGTCTTGGGAGCATGGTTATGTCGGCGGATGGGACGGCAACTCTTTTACAGGACGCCGGGAACATCGGGATGCAGCTGCAGATACAGAACGTTAACGGGCAGAACGTCTTGACGCCTGTTCAGAGCCACAACCACGGGATTTTCAGTCAGACCCAGGGCAATATTTTGGCGGCGGGTCCGGCTGGGATGGTCATCAGAGCGCCTCAAACCACTGGGGGTAAATTGATCCAGCAACACAGTCCTGGAACCGCGCAGTTTCTCTCCCCGAATAGCGGCCAGTTCCTTGTGAACGGTACTACGTCGTTCGGGAGTCAATTGAGCCCGATCGTCGCGAATGTCAGTCCCAATCAGCAGGTCACGTTCAACGCGACCCAGGTCAGGCCGCAAAACATCCAGGCCCAGCAGGAATTCATTCAGATGAACGGCCAGACTTTAATGGTTCCCTGCGGCGCGACCCAGAACATCGCGGTTTCTTCGTCGCCGAGTCAACAGAACACGACCTTCGTGCAGCAGAACACGACGATCGTTCAGCAGCAGACCACGATGGTGTCGAACAATCAAATCCCCAACTTTCAAAACACCGGGACCTCCAACAACGCAACCGCCACGCTCGAACCCACGCTGAGTCTCGATCATAACCAGTCTTATATCCTTAACGCCGGGATTATTCAGGGGAAATCACCGACCTCTCCGAAAAGCGCCGCGAACTCTCCGTCTTCCGAGCAGGGAGTTGAGCAGCAGCAACCGCAGCAGCAGCAATTCGTACTTTCCAGCAGCAGTACTACTGTACTGGAGAAAACGGCGCAGCAGCAGGGCCCTCTCATGGCTAGGCATTCGGTTTCCACGCAGACCGCAGCGAATCAGGCGAATTTGGCGCAATCGGCTTTGATGAGACAGGGTTCTCCGCCGGATACCACGACTCATAGTCCGGGGAACAGTCAGCGTTCCAATAGTCCAGCTGTCGATACCACGACTCATGGCGCGGCGTCCCCTGCACCCCCGGTTACGGCTAGACATCACTCTTCGGCCACGGTATGGATTTGTTTTCAAGGTTGCCGTGCAAAACCTTGGAGAAAGTCGAGGAATATTTCTTTTGAATCAAAAGTTGGATAAAAAAAATGTTGTAAAAAATGACCGAACGAAAATTGTGAAAGTAGAATATTTAAAAAAAGCAAATGTAGTTTCATTGATTGTTTTCATTTCAACTGAATCAGAAACGAGCGTTTTAGTTGAAAATTCACGTGGCAACTGATTTTCCGTTTTCGTTCCCAAAGACAAGAAATGTTCTTAATGAAATTTTATGAAAAACAGCCGATGGTCCACTGCATCTCGAGCAGCGAGCCGGATTCTGGAGAAGCGTCGTTGGCAGCGGGTTTGGAAGCAGCGGATTGGAGAATGACCCAAGGCAGCCTGACGAAGGAGATGACGATGAACCACCGGGGCGGTCTCCTCCACGGGAAAACGTACGTCGAGTCAACGGTGACGACCGGGATCCAGGTTGGTAGCCACGTAGAGCAGGAGCCGCGACCTCTAACAATCTTAGACATGCACCACCACCAGCTGGCCGATACGACACACCCCGAAAAAAACATTCACGCTGACTACTCGCAAGAGCGTATGGACGTTTCGTCACCAACTAATTGCACGTATTTAGACACTGTAGGCGAGCTCGTGGACAAGGAGAGCGCTTCGGAAACGGCCGAAGTTCTCCAACACAATCACATTCTTTACAATAATCAGCAGTACGTGTACCGAGAACAGCAACAGCCCGCGGAGCACGAAGCGCAGCAGCAAAAGCTTTATTACCCGGCGCAAAAGTTTCTCAGCGTCGGAATGTCTCCGATTTATCCGCACCTTTATAACCTTCGGCCGGAAAACGCGGGCGTTGCTGTTGTCGATTACGAGCCCGACAAGCAGGCTTATTATAGTCCCTTCGTTTACGACAACGTCTCCTTCCTCGATCCCGGTGACAATTACGAGGAAAGCGAGGACGACTCCACGGACGAGGAATAAAATCGGAAGCATCGCTTTTGGGCCTTTTTTAATCGTTTGCTTTTACCGACGGGATGTTTTTCCTTTTTCTTTTTTAACTTTCGCTAACACCGATCGTGCGTTTTCGAACTTGTTGTTGTTGTTGTTGTTGTCGTTCGTTGTTATTCGATTGGTTTTTCAACTTCTTGCCCGAAAACGATGCTTCCGTTTTTGTTTTTGTTTTATTGGAGAAAGAAACTCTTGTGATCGGCTCTGCTAGTTTGCTTTCGTTGCGGTAGAACACGTCGTGTTTTCTGCGTTACGGATTAATTTTAATTCGTGAATAGTATCGGATTTTTATAATTGAGTATATTGTTTTTTCGGAAATTGATTGGCTCAGAGTTGAAGATTTATACGCATTGCTCGGAGCCTTTCTTTTTTTTAATGCGTTGAAAATTTTTATTTTAATGAGAATCATTGTGTAAATAACCGAGTGAGTTGTTTTTGTGATTAATTTGTAATGAACCAAAGCAAAATTAAAAAGTAAAGTGACGTCTCACTTGAAAAAAAAAGGATTGAAAACCGTGTGTTCTATTGCATGTTCTAAAACAAATTTCGTAAGTGAAACCTGCCTTTCACGATCGAAGGAACGAAATCCGCTGATATTAAGTTTGTAATTAGTTTGTATTTATGATGCCCGTGCGCGTCTCACGCGTCACTTTTACTGCTAAAAGTGTAGATTTATTATTTAATCGTACGTACGTTGCAATACTATAATTTGTATCGTAATGAGCGAGATATTTCTAAATTCGTGTACGACTAAGATTTACTAGTATTACTGATATTAACGATGTCATCGTCATTGTCACTCAGCATAAACATCACAGCGGCAGCTTTATCAGCGATAGCTTTACCGTCATTTATTTTAATTTTCAATTATTATTGAATAAAATTTGTCCTCAAAATTCATTCGTCGGGCGAAAATCATTGAAGGAATCTGATCCTTTGTCAATGAGCATGCGTAATTTATAGTTTGAGACTTTTTTCGTTTTTCTCTTTTGCATGTTGTAACTTTGATCAGGCATTTCAAGGTTTTTTTCCTTTCATTTGGTTTTCAAGAGTAGTACAAACCGTGAAAACAATTGGCAGACTTTATGTGTTTTTGTGCGTTGTCTTTTACTCCGGTCAATCAAGAATTTTACCTCATAGGAAAAATAGTATTTTCAGTTTTTGCCGCTTATTGCAGTTTCTAAATGAAAACCCAAAGTTTTCTCAGTTCCGGTAACTTCTACGGTTTTAATTCATGATATCAATATTGTAGAGAAGATAAATCTCTACAACTTTTGTTTGAAACTTTTTTTTATAGGACTCATAAGTTTTTAGATATAGCGGCGTGAGTTGAAAAAAATTAAGAAAAACAAACTCTATACACTGATTTTTTCTTCAATTTTTCTCTACTTTACGCCGCTGTATCTCAAAATCTATGTACCGTATGTAGAAAAATCTCCTCTAAAATATGTTGAGCAAAAACCTTTTTTTGGGAAACGACAAAAACTAAAAATACGATCTTTTTTGCAAGACAAAGTCCTGTTTTGAGCTTTATTGACTGGACTATTAACTTTGTTTTCTGATTTTTCTGTATCGATGAGAGCGCAGGGTTCGATAGCGAGCTCGAAAAAATACGCGAAGAAAGTCGAAGGCTGGAAATTTCGTTGGTTCTTTCGTGGCGAAGGAACGAGAATGAAATTTGCAGTCGACGACGCTAATTGAAACATGCTCGAGCGTAATCAGCATGTGACTAGAGAATTAACTGTGCTAGATTTGATCGAGTTGTATTTGACAGATCTATACGAAGCAAGCCGAAGGTGCGGTGAGCACGGTGAGGTGCGAGGGCCGGGAGCATGCCCTCGGCCGGGGAATCAAGCGAAAGCTGGACTCCATCCACTCAATGCATTCTACTCTGCATGAAGACCAGGATGGTCAGTATTTTGTATCGTATTAAAAGCCGTAGTTTAGCTTCGATTCCAAAGTGCAATTTTGTCCGGGAAAACGCAGCCATTAAAAATGACGAAAGCTTTTTTCGGGTAAATATAACATCGCGGAAGCTCCCGTTAAGCGCGATGTACGGCCTCGGCAAAAATATCGATGAATTCATCAACCGGCTTTCATGTAAATAAAACGAGCGTTGGAAAGGAAAAAAGAGATGCTCGGCATTTTTAACGAGATATTCATATTTGCCCGTCGTCCCTGCGTAATTGAAGTACAATTTTTCAAAACTCGCACTCCATGTTTTTACCAGCGAACTCGAGAGAGCGTTTCATTTTTAGTGGCTGTGTGCACCGTTCCATCTCGCATTTTCAAGCGGCATGTTTCACTTTTTCGCCTGCACATTTCTTGCCTCGTAGATCATAATGTACAAATTTCCAATTAACTTTATCTCTTGGCACGTGCTCGCGACGACAGGGATGCATGCGGGATGAATCATTATCACGTAGTTTGAGCATGACAAATATTTTCCTCTCATTTTCACGACGTTTTTTTTACCTCGGAAATTTCGACTGCGTATTCCGTCTTTTCGCACCAGGTAAGTGTTGCGCCACGTCATTTAACTTCCTCGTTCCTTTACATTGAACATTGTAAATACAAATGTAACCGACGCGGTGTTGTAGATCATTCCTCGCATTGACTAATTAGCAAGGATCGTTCCCTGCCCAAAAATCACCTAAGGCGGTCTGGGAAAAAGTCGCTTCCTTGGCAAAGAGATCGCGACGAGAGACTCATCTTCACCTTGTAAATACCGCAGAACCCACATGATTCATGCAGCATGCGTTTGACATCATCACGGCGACGGCCTCGATCGAGTTTTTTGCACAAAGGCAAGCTTTCATCCGACGATTAATCAGCGATAACAATTATCATGAATGCAGAGCGTGGCCTCGCGATTTTTTAGACGATTTCTGTGGCTTCTCGGAAGATTTTGTTCAAGAAACAGCATTTTTGCGATGCTTCGTTTTAATTAACGGTACGAATTTGGGGAAAATTTGAATTATTGTATTTCAATGAGAGAGATTTATATTATTGAAACTCTTTTTAGCAACACTTTGTTGAATCGAGGGAAATACAATAAAAAACTGTAATTCCAACTAAACTGTTTTCTAACTTTTTTAAGATGTATTGAAACAACAACTTTTGATCTCCGTAAAAATTAGGCCAATTGGGTTTTACCACGATTTTCAAAAATAGGGTTATTTATGTACTGTAATAAAAAAAATTGTCCAGTGTTTAAAACTTGAAATTATTTTTAATAAAAGCGATTATAAATTGACATTTTTAACTGCGGAGAAATCCGAAGTTGCACGAAGACGAGCGTGACGTCATGATTCAGTTTGCTCGAGTAGCATAGCATTAAAATAATAAATGATTGCAATCATCAAGATTTGTGAGCAAAGTTAAGAAACCAAAGTAAACGCGTTGATGTTTTGTGTCAATGTGTACAAATATAGAAAATAATAAATGTCAGAAATGTCAGAAAAGATTAATTAACATACATTTAATTTTTTTAGTCAACATTTTTCAGAAAACATTCAAGTGTTTCAAAAGAGAAAACAAAATGAAAAATAAATTCAAGTAATTCTTCGGAGAAGTCACAGATTTCGAGAAAAGCTGCCTCGGCACAATCACAGGTATCATCGGCGCATTCACACGGCTTTGAGGCACTAGAAACTATGCACGGTTTGGAGTTGGTCCCGTCGAGAAAAGCGGGCTTTGATTTGAAAAATCCTTGTTTGGGCTCCAGCAGTGTCAAAGGACGAGGAAGCCGACGAGGGTGAGAAAGTCCGGGATCTCGAGATCGGCGAGGTAGTGTGGGGTTCGGCTCGAGGCAGCGCCGCGTGGCCGGCGAAAGTCGAGTCGCTCGGAGAGCCCGGGAGCTTAACGGTCTGGGTACGCTGGTACGGACCCGGAGGTACCGGAAGCGCCGGCAACTGCCGCAGCCTCGTCGACGTCAGGAACCTCAAATCCCTCTCCGAAGGTCTCGAAGCGCATCATCGCGCTCGAAAAAAATTTCGGAAGTGAGTCTTCGCCCTGAAAAACAACCCCGAGCTCCCATTTTCCAGGCTAAAGTCACGAGTCCGAGCGAGACGCGCTTTTTCGCGGCTTTTTATTCTCGGTTTAAACTGGGGGGACATTTTGCGATTTAGATGTAGCGATGAACTTTTTATAAACGGACCAGGAATTTGTCCGTTTTCATGGTAAGAAATTTCTGTTGAAAGTACTGAGCATTGGACATTCGATATGTATCTTTATCTGAAATTGCTGTTTTACTCGTGTACTTTGCATGTAATGTATGTATTTATACATTTGTACTACGTAATTATGATTTTTTTCAACGAACGTCAGGTTGTGCCTTAAATATGAAGATGCAATGTGGACGTTGAATAATCGAAAGCGTGACGTAACTTCCCGGTTTAACGATTCGAGATTATTCCGTATCTTATCGGCATTTCTTAAACAGCGTTATCGGTTTTTGTGCACTTGCTATTGTTTTCAACGTTGCACATCGAAGAAACGGAATTTTCTAGCAACATTACATTTTCACGAAGAACGAGAGAAATTTTTGATGAAATTTACTCCTCTCATTTCTCTGCATGGCGTAGATTTAGTAGCGCGCAAAAAGCTTCGCACAGACGTCAAAGTAAAACATTGTTTCAACCGAATCGCTTTGCTTCTTTCTATAAAAATTGTAATTGCGAATGAAAACAGTCTCTTTTTTTCTGTTTTCTGGAAAACGAGCGATAAGAACATTCGCGTCGTTGAAAGAAGCGACAGCGTAGTTTATCATCAAATATGTCAAGAGCAATTTGATAGAACTCGACTTTGCTGTGTCTCTTACCTTTCCTTTTCTTTTTTTCGTTGCCTAACTTATATTAGTCTTAAAAAATTAAGTGACCATACGTACGCAGTGCCCGATCACTTTCGTTTTCCTGAAAATCGTTAAAAAACGTCAAGTCACGATCGGGCATTGTCATCCAAATGAAAAATGGGCAACGATACTAACGCATGATTCTATGATTTTAGAAGTCGTAAATTGAACATGCAATTGGAAAATGCGATTCAGGAGGCAATGGCCGAGCTGGACAAAGTGAGCGATAAACAGCCGTGCAAGGAAGTCGCCGATAAAGCACCGAGGGGCCTGATTTCAACAGGGACCGCCACGGCTTCCAAGAACCCGAGCAGATTCGAGGCGAAAAAGACGCCGAAGAAGCACGCCGAAAGATGACTCGAGCTCTAATGATAAAGTCACACCGAATGCGCGAAAAATAATTTTCGAAGGAATTGTTGAGATGATATTTGTAGAGAATGAAATCCGTACATTGTTGTTATATATTAGTCGCGAATGGCGAATGAAATTTATGTGATTCGATCGAAAAGTCATTATCAGACGGTTCCTGAAGTTTTAATGAAAACGTTTCGACGCTCTGTATCTGTTGACCTTTTAATGTTCGTAGCGATTTCGAAGCGACTGAGTTTTAATCAAAAGTATCGAATTTTTCGGGAAAGAATTGCCAAGTACCGGATTGTTGATTGTCCAGGCTCGATCGTGCGTAGACAAAGTAATGCTAATCCACAGTAACATAGGTATTACGATGTATTTTTTCATTTTTATCTCTCGATGTTATCACGATTATCATTCTTAATAGCGTTTACTTTGTAATTATTAGCGGCATAAGTTGCGACGTGTTATTTAAAAGTGTTGTAAATAGCAAGGCCTAAAGGACGATGTAAAGGAGATAATTCCATTGCGAGATGGAACAAATACTCACGCAAATTTGAATCGGTGACTCGACCGCGACATCACAAAATAAGTGGCACATCACACTTCCTTCAGTTCCGCTTTACAGGCTCTAATCGCTAGGTATTAGGTTTCAGCTTTTTTTGCGTACTTTATCGGCTCTTTTTCCGCCCGCGACAGGCCTAACATCGTAACCGACGAATCTGTCATTTCAATGCAACATCTCTTCGAAATCGAGTCACGTTTTGTAAAGTGTTATGTCGTTTTTACGATTGTGTAAATATAAAAACTGTAAAATGAATTCTTTTGCGAGCTCTTGCTTCGTTCCGTTCGAAAATCGAATTTAAGTCATCGTCGCGAAATCCAAAATAGCCTGCATTTCGTCAAACTTGCCGGTTCGCTTAGACGAATTCAAAACTTCAGCATCACACACCGTAAAAGACTGCAACCCCTGAACAAAAAGAAAGAAAAGAAAAACATGTCGATACTTGGCATTTTGTCGAATCTTCGTTCTCAGCGATTTTTCTTTCACGACGCGCAAACTGAAATATCAAAGATAACGTTGTTCGTTTGGTCACGTTTTGTCTGTCGGTTTCATTGATACACTTACAATAGACAATAAATAAGATGCAAGTATCAAAAGTAACGCCTGATTAATGGCTTAAGAGAAGATAATGTATCTATTTCGAACACGTCCTCGCAGTGTTAATTAAATGATAAAACGATTGATAGTTGCGGCATCGCCGCATGATAAACCTAACAGTAACTTAACGGGTTTTTAAGGGTTTCCTAATATAGATTGATAATTAAACTAGAAATTGAATATTTATACAATTAGCTGTGAGAGGTAATGAAAAAGGCAAAAGAAAATAATCAAAACTACATACAAACGTACTCCGCGCTTCTTTTATTACCGAAAATAAGTATTATTCGT
>JABFQM010003838.1:0-10754 GCA_022816865.1 Zelostemma sp. ZL-2020
ACCTCCAGTCTTTCCCCAGGCTATAGCTCGCCGTAAAATCCGCGAAATCGATGTTGGACCCGGTGATCATGAACAGCTTGCTCTTCTTCTTCAGCTTCTTCATCCACTCCAAAATCTTAGGGTGGCATTTGTGGATGAATTCCTCTGGGTTAGACTTCACCGTAGGGTAAAAATTTCCTTTGTCCAACGAAAAGTTTTCCTTCTTGAACATGTGTAAAGCGCCGCAGAGGATGTCAGGCCCGACGTTGTAAGACTCCAAGGGTTGGCCATTCGCTTCGTCCAGGGTGTCGATTACCCTGGCAAAGACCAAGCATGAGGGAATTGCGAAATAATCTACAAGGGCACGCATTTTCGTGGACATTGGGCCGTTCCAGGTGGACTGCATATCCTTGCAGAATGCGTCGCTTACTTCCCAGTGCAACCCTGGGTAAACCTGCTCCATTTCCGGGGGACTGAGGCGTCTCGTGCCATGGCTGACTTGTTTTATCGTCCCATCCGGGGCGATTTTTAGGATGTTCCCGCGCTCGAAGTCGAGGATGAGATTCTTCTGCATGAAGTCGAGCTCTTTGTCCCCCAGGGGTTCAGCGAGGTGCGTTGGGTCGTAATTTCGTTCCTCGATGAGGAAAGTGCTGAGCGACTTGTACTCCAGGTTGATCATGTTCGTGATGTTGTAGCGGAGCAAGGTGTTGTCCAGGTCGAAGCCGATGCAGTCGTAATCGCTGAACCTGAAGATGCTCATTTTGGTACCAGACGCCGTGCGACGTTTTACTTGGGTTGCGACAGAACGAAAATTACTCCGGTAAATCGAGAGAACTTTTTAGCATGATTTCTTGGGGTCAAAGCGCTCACCGTTCGTCGACGTGTCGAAAAATCGATTTTTTAATAATCGTCACAAAAATAATCGATTATTTCTCTAATAATCGCGGATCCCTATCGACGTGTCCATAGAATTTTTTTTATACGGGACTATGTTTGAACTAAGTGTTACTTCGATTAAACGAAGTGTTGCGGTGATAGTTTCGATATTTTAGTGGTATTTTAGTCACGCGAATACTGATAAATTGATAATTTTGACGAAAGTTATAAAGGGAGGTTATGTTTACGTTTGGCGGCGGGAAATTCAACATTTCTAACATGCGAGGAACGGTGGACGAAGCGAATGTTGCGCGCGGTGATGAAAAACGTGTCGAATTGGAAGGAATCTCTTTTTGGATCCGTGAAAATGCAATCCCTCATATTAAGATTCATGAATTTGTAAAAGGTTGAAAATATCGACAACTGTTTCGTGATAAGATCTGAGCTTTAGATCGAAACCCCCAGTGAACATTTTTCTTTCGGTGGTTTGAGAAACCTCTGTTATACGTATATAAAAGGTATACAACCCCCCAAAAAACATGGGTACTATGTTTAGTGCTCCAACGGAAGTCATTTCCGCGCACTCGTCATGAAAATTACATTTTTAATGTTTTTTTGTGGGTGCACATTTACAAAACAGAAAAAACTTGCTAGTTCCCAGTCTTTTACTTGTTTGAAATCAAGGAGACTATATCCTCCTCCTAGTCGAATGCCAACCTAACGCAAAGAAGAAAACTTACTAAACAGACTCAACTGATTAATACTAAAAAAAATGGCCGCGACTTGATTATGTACGACCCAACGAAGCCTAGTCAAACAATTACTTCAGTCGTTATTTAGCACCTGTAAGTAAAGTGTAGTCCGTCTGGCTTTAATCAATCAAAATGAGCAACGACAGAAGTCAAGAGAATCCAATTGTGGAATTCTGGTCCAGCCAATTGTGGAATTCTGGTTTTTGGTTACCTCCTGGAATCACTTGGAAGGACATCGCTCCCACAGAGGAGAATCAGTATGCCGATTACAGGCACCTAATTTTACCTCTACTTATGGCTCTTGTTATTCTTCTCATCAGATACTCCCTTGAAAGGTATTTTTCCGTGAATGCATGGATGCACTTCATTCGCATACGAACCTAACCTCAATGTAGCGAAATATTTTATCTTTTGCAATACACAATTGTTTGAAATTTTGAATAAAAGCATGTATTTTGTAGTTTCCTATCCATATCATTTTTTCCCCACGTCTTATTTTGGTTTTTTGTAAACCAAAAAGTTTTTTCGATGTAATTCATTTTGGATTTTGCAAAAGTTGAAAAACAAATTCAACGCAGAAATTTTGTAACTCATGGAAATGTTTGTTGTAGGTTTTGTTTTGCTCCGACTGGAAAATACCTCGGTATCAAACCAACAAGAAAAAAAACAGCCCCGCCGAATCCCATTGTAGAAAAAGCTTATAGTAATAAAAAGTTGAAACATAAACAGGTAAAATTTGGGTCACATCAGTGGAAATTATTATGAAAAATCAATAACTATGTATATTTTCTATTTTAGATTATAGCATTAGCCAAACAATTAGACTGGTCCGAAAGACAAGTAGAGAGATGGTTAAGACTGCGCCGATCTCAGGACAGGCCATCGACTTTAACCAAGTTTTGCGAGAATAGGTAAATGTTCCTTACCAGGAATTGCCAAACTCGAATTAACAAAGCTCCAAATGTTTCAGCTGGCGGTGTTCGTACTACTCGTTCTCACTCATCTTTGGACTAATAACTCTGTGGCCAAAACCATGGCTCTGGGACATTAATCACTGCTTTTACGATTACCCGTACCACCCGGTTGCGCGAGAAGAATGGTGGTACTACATGATCTCCATGTCGTTCTATTGGTCGCTGAGTTTCTCGCAGTTCTTCGACGTCCGACGCAAAGATTTCTGGCAAATGTTCATTCACCACATAGCCACAATCACGCTCATGTACTTGTCATGGATCTGCAACCTTACGAGGATCGGGTCTCTGGTTCTCCTGGTGCACGACTGCGCCGACATTTTATTAGAAGTACATCTTTCAATGCTGAAAATTTGAACATTCGTTTTCGAGATTACACATGGGGCTGTTTAATTTCAGGCGGCGAAAATGGCAAAGTACGCAAATTACCAGAAAGTCTGCGACTTTATATTTGTCATTTTCACGATTCTGTGGATCGTGACGAGAATCGGGATTTACCCGTTTTGGATTATTCGCAGCACGAGTATAGAGGCTCCAAAAATAGTTCCAATGTTCCCAGCGTACTATATTTTTAACTCACTGCTGATTCTGCTGCTGGGTCTTCACATGATATGGACTTATTTAATACTGAAAATAGCATACAATGCGTTTTATGCTGGACAGGTGAGATTCTAATCCGCGTTTTGTAACTTGTAAATTCAAACCTTAAGTTTCGAAATCATTTATTCATGAAAGCCCAAAATTTTGCAGATGGAAGGCGACATTCGCAGCGACAGCAGTGACGACGTTTCTGACTCGCCTAACGTGTCTTCCAGCAACTCTAATCATGTGGGTCGATCAAACCTCAGGCAAAAAGAGAACTAACTGTAGAAGAGTTTGCACCCTTGGGAGAAAAACAAGTGGCAAAGACGCTTCAATGAGTTAATTTCATCGTTGGAGAAATACCAAACCAAATTTGTGTACCTTTAATAAGGTCTTTTAAATAAATGCTAATTGACAGTTGAGCTCAGCGAACAATGCCATGTCAACAATAAATTAATGAGGTTGTTGAGGCTGACTGTACTTGGCGGAACTATCGTTCGCCTTGATTCTACGCAAAAATTTGTCCTTTTGTTGAACACTGGACAAGCGTTTCTTTTTTGAAGGTACAATGTAGGCTTGAGACCAAAATTCCAGTTTGTGCTTAGGTTCTTTTACGCAGTTGGGTATATCTTTGTACAACTGATTCGCAACTGCGTCGATTTATTTTTCATCGTTGCACTTTTCTGTAACGCCCAGTTTTACGACTGTTCAGATTTGTCTAAAATAAAAACTGACTTTGTACTTTGTAAAATAAGATTGTCGTTTCGCTTCTCACTGGACGATTATTCTTATCTCTAATTGCTTTTGGGTGGTGCTGATTCTTTTTTTCTACTTGAATTTTTACTACACAAAAGGTGTGCGAAATGACATTCCAAAAATTTGTGATATCAGCATTGCTTTTTTATACTGTCCGCTTTATCTGTAGTAATGTTAGGATAAAATTTGACAGATCTGTTATTAAACACTCGATTGTTTAGAAAAATTGTTGAGCGAAAAGGTTTTTTAATGCTGTCAATAATTTAGTTTAGGACTAATTAAGAATGGTTTTGAGAAGACTAGATCTTTTTGCTGAAATTGTTGAGATTGAAATTGTGACTTTCCTCGCTACTTTCTCGTAGTTCATTTACAATCAAGACAGTTTTCACTTTGAAAGCCTATTCTGAATTTTAAACTTTATTTGCGAAAACGAAATGTTAATATTATTTATTGAATAATTAATGGAATCTCATTAGACCTTTAAAAATAGTGATTTTGTAACTATTAGTATTTATTTTCAAAATTTGTATGCAAAAGCCAGAAAATGTGATTATAGTTTTTTCTAACTTTTTCAAATTCGACGTTTCTCGCTTTAACTCAGACTAGTTGTAATTCATAAATCATTGTCTTGTTACACTTGCGAATGCAACTTTTTCGACGACATACAATTTATAATGACAATAGTTTATTTTGTTTAACAATCTAACCGACTGTTCTGCTTCACGCATCAACGAATCACTGATTCAATTGCTCGTTTTTACATTTTATGTGGTAAGAAAAATTATGACGTATTTTTGTAGAACTAAATTTAAAAACGATTCGGCGAAAAATAAACGTCACGATAAAGAAATTGTCGAAAAATGCTTCCTAAATAAATTCTATCAAGAAGTGCGATCAAATGAGATTGTTGGAAGTCCCGACGATGCAGAAATGTATTCGAAACAATTGCTCGTTGTAAATATCTGTACAAAATACGAACGTTGAGACACGGCGATAATGACCGCTAGTCAAGTTTTGTAAAAATTATTCGTCGGCCTTATTTTTTAGGAATTCAGTAGTGTTCTTGTATTGTTTTTTGTAACACTATCGTATTTAACGCGTAATTACTTTCCAAGTGAAAAAAATTACCTATTTTTCAAATATTATGTACATCATTGAACTTTCTTCGATTGTAATTTTAGGATTGCTAATAAATTATGAATAGGAAGCCATTATCCTTTTTTACCGCTCAATTTCCGAATCTCGCATGCATTTCAAGTCGCTTTTTAAACACTCGATTTTCTGTCCTTATCGTTTTGTGTGTAAGAAAGAGATGTCGTATCGCAACGAAATTGACGTAACGAACATTTAAACGCCTCACGAACAAATGCATTTCACAACAATGCATTTTCGAACATTTAACGGCCTTATCGCCGCTGTAATCGGTTGCACGGTTGGTTGGGCGGTGCAGTTTAACAGTATTAAATTTCATCCATTCATCGTTACTAACAATTGATACCAGTTATTTGCTGCAGTTTGTGATTAAAGGCATTGACGCGACGTCGCCGTCGTGAAAAATGGACACTTTTAAAACTGTATCGGCTGCATTTTGGTCGAATCACGTTTGGCTTCCTCCTAACGTGACTTGGAACGACATCGCTTCCACAGAAAAAAACCAATATACCGATTACAGGCACCTCATTCTACCGCTGCCTTTGGCTCTCGTTGTTCTCTTCATCCGATTTATCTTTGAAAAGTATAACTTCATTTTACTCTCGAACATAACTTACAATTTTGCGGCGCTCGACGGATATTCAGTTTCCATGTTTTTTTACATCGCGTTACGACTTTTTATCCCTAGGATCAAATTTTTCACTCTTTTTTTTTTATTTGGAATTCATTAACAGCTGTTTATCTTCGAAAAATATTTCATCTTGATAAATTGGTAATTGGTGTAAAAATTATCTTGCAAGGGCACGAACAGTAGGCGGTATTTATAACCGTTATCAATAGTAATTACTGCATGTTGCTTAGGGATCCTTAGTTCATAACACATTTTTCATGACTGTTGAATTATTTTTTGAATTTTGCTCTGGAAAAAGTTCATTTTTAATTTTTTTGATCATCAAGAGTACAATTACTAATGGAATATTCATCATTTGCAGATTTTGTTTCGAACCGTTGGGAAGTTACATCGGAATCACGTCATCCAGGACAAAACGAGCTGTGCCGAATGCAATTTTAGAAAAAGCTTTCAATAAAAAACATCACAAAGTTCTCAGTCATAAGGACGCGAGTATTTTACAACTTTGCAAAACATTGCGAAGTTTTCATCCTTATTGATTATTGAACTCACTTGATTGATTTTTTCAGATCGTCGCAATAGGCAAACAATTGGACTGGACCGAGCGACAAGTGGAAAGATGGCTGAGATTACGCAAGTCTCAGGACAAGCCGTCCACGCTCACAAAATTTTGCGAAAACAGGTGAAAAAAATCTTGAGAAACCACACAACAACGGAACTTGAACTTGCTGAATTAACAGACTTGTATTTCAGCTGGCGGTGCTTATATTACACATTCTCATTCATCTTTGGCTTAATAGTTCTCTGGGATAAGCCATGGTTGTGGGACATAAATCACTGCTTTTACAATCACCCGTACCATCCGGTGGACGACAAGTTGTGGTGGTACTATATAATCTCCATGGCGTTTTATTGGTCGCTTAACATATCGCAGTTTTTCGACAACAAGAGAAAAGATTTCTGGCAAATGTTCATTCACCACATAGCCACGATCACGCTCATGTACGTGTCATGGATCTGCAACCTTACGAGGATCGGGTCTCTGGTTCTCCTGGTGCACGACTGCGCCGACATTTTATTAGAAGTACATCTTTTAATGCTGAAGATTTCAACATTCGTTTTCGAGATTACACATGGGACTGTTTAATTTCAGGCGGCGAAAATGGCAAAGTACGCGAATTACCAGAAAGTCTGCGACTTTATATCTGTCATTTTTACGATTCTGTGGATCGTGACGAGGATCGGGATTTACCCGTTTTGGATTATTCGCAGCACGAGTATAGAGGGTCCAAAAATAGTTCCAATGTTCCCGGCGTACTATATTCTTAACTCACTGCTGATTCTGCTGCTGGGTCTTCACATGATATGGACTTATTTAATACTGAAAGTAGCATACAATGCGTTTTACGCTGGACAGGTGAGATTCTAATCCGCGTTTTGTAACTCGTGAATTCAAACCTTGAGTTTCGAAATCATTCATTCATGAATGCCCAAAATTTTGCAGACGGAAGGCGACATTCGCAGCGACAGCAGTGACGACGTTTCTGACTCGCCCAACGTGACTTCCAGCAACTCCAATCATGTCGGTCGATCAAACCTCAGGCAAAAAGAGAACTAACTGTAGAAGGGTTCGCAGCCTTGGGAGAAAAACAAGTGGCAAAGACGCTTCAATGAGTCAATTCCATCGTTGAAGGAATACCAAACCAAATTTGTGTACCTTTAATGAGGTATTTCAAATAATGTATAATTGACAGTAGAGGTCGGCAAACAATGCCATGTCAACCATAGATTTATAAGGACGTTGAGGCTGACTGTACACGGCGAAACTATCGTTCGCCTAATTGACTCTACGCAACAATTTGTCCTTTTGTTGAATATTGGACAAGCGTTCCTTTTTAAAGGTACAATGTAGGCTTAAGACCAAAATTCCAGTTTGTGCTTAGGTTCTTTTACGCGGTTGTGTATATCTTTATACAACTGATTTGCAACTTCGTCGATTTATTATTTATCGTTGCACTTTTTTGTAACGCCCAGTTTTACGACTGTTCAGATTTGTCTAAAATAAAAACTGACTTTGTACTTCGTAAAATAAGATTGTCGTTTCGCTTCTCACTGGACGATTATTCTTATCTCTAATTGCTTTTGGGTGGTGCTGATTCTTTTTTTCTAATTGAATTTTTACTACACAAAAGGTGTGCGAAATGACATTTCGAAAATTTGTGATATCAGCATTGCTTTTTTATACTGTCCGCTTTATCTGTAGTAATGTTAGGATGAAATTTTACAGATCCGTTATTAAATACTCGATTGTTTAGAAAAATTGTTAAGCGAAAAGGTTTTTTAATGCTGTCAATAATTTAGTTGAGGACTAATTAAGAATGGTTTTGAGAAGACTAGATCTTTTTGCTGAAATTGTTTGAATTGAAATTGTGACTTTCCTTGCTACTTTGTCGTAGTTCATTAACAATCAAGACAGTTTTTACTTTGAAAGCCTATTCTGAATTGTAAACTTCATTTGCGAAAACGAAATGTTAATATTATTTATTGAATGATTAATGGAATCTCATTAGACCTTAAAAAATTGTGATTTTGTAACTTAGTATTTATTTTTAAAATTTGTATGCAAAAGCCAGAAAATGTGATTATAGTTTTTTCTAACTTTTTCAAATTCGATGTTTCTCGCTTTAACTCAGACTAGTTGTAATTCATAAATCATTGTCTTGTTACACTTGCGAATGCAAATTTTTCGACGAAATACAATTTATAATGACAATAGTTTATTTTGTTTAACAATCTAACCGACTGTTCTGCTTCACGCATCAACGAATCACTGATTCAATTGCTCGTTTTTACATTTTATGTAGTAAGAAAAATTATGACGTATTTTTGTGTAGCTAAATTTAAAAACGATTCGTCGAAAAATAAACGGCACGATAAAGAAATTGTCGAAAAATGCTTCCTAAATGAATTCGATCAAGAAGGGCGATCAAATGAGATTGCTGAAAGTCCCGACGATGCAGAAATGTATTCGAAACAATTGCTCGCTGTAAATATCTGTACAAAACACGAACGTTGAGACACGGCGATATCGACCGCTAGTCAAGTTTTGTAAAAATCATTCGTCGGCCTTATTTTTTAGGAATTTAGTAGTGTTCTTGTATAGTTTATTGTAACACTATTGTATTTAACGCGTAATTACTTTCCAAGTGAAAAAAATTACGTAATTTTTAAATATTATGTACATCATTGAACTTTCTTCTATTGTAATATCAGGATTGCTAATAAATTATGAATAGGAAGCAATTATCCTTTTTTACCGCTCAATTTTCGAATCTCGCAGGCATTTGAAGTCGTTTTTTAAACACTTGATTTTCTGTCCTTGTCGTTTTGTGTGTAAGGAAGAGATGTCGTATCGCAACGAAATTGACGTAACGAACATTTAAACGCCTCACGAACAAATGCAGCTCACAACAATGCAACAATGCACAAATGTATTTCACAACAATGTATTTTCGAACATTTAACGGCCTTATCGCCGCTGTAATCGGTTGCACGGTTGGTTGGGCGGTGCAGTTTAACAGTATTAAATTTCATCCATTTATCGTCACTAACAATTGATACCAGTTATTTGCTGCAATTTGTGATTAAAGGCATTGACGCGACGTCGCCGTCGTGAAAAATGGACACTTTTAAAACGGTATCGGCTGCATTTTGGTCGAATCACGTTTGGCTTCCTCCTAACGTGACTTGGAACGACATCGCTCCAACAGAAAAAAACCAATATACCGATTACAGGCACCTCATTCTACCGCTGCCTCTGGCTCTCGTTGTTCTCTTCATCCGATTCATCTTCGAAAAGTATAACATCATTTTACTCTCGGACATAACTTACAATTTTGCGGCGCTCGGCGGATATTTAGTTTCCATGTTTTTACACATCGCGTTAGGACTTTTTGTCTCGAGGATCAAATTTTTTAATCTTTCTTTTCTATTTGGAATTTATTAATAGCTGTTTAACTTCAAAAAATATTTCATCTTGATAAATCGATAATTGAAGGGCGAAAAATCCAAAGTGGCTAAGGACAATTTTTTTCAAATAACATTTTTCTGCATAAATGAAATGTTTGAGGAAAGGCCGATACGCCTGTTTAAGTCTGACAAAAATAATACTCCAGGTTTTAATTTCAGATGCTTTCAAAGTTGGCCTTAGCCTATAGTCCTTGGGTACCATAGAAAGTGTTTTTTCTTCCTCCTGTAAAATTCTATTTTTGGTCCTTAGCCCCTTCGGATATTCCGCCCTTTAATTAGTGTCGTAAAAATTATCTTGCAAGGGCACGAACTGTAGGCGGTATTTTTAACCATTATCAATAGTTATTACTCCATGTTGCTTAGGAATCCTTAGTTCATAACACATTTTTCATGACTGTTTAATTATTTTTTGAACTATGCTTAGGAAAAAGTTGATTTTTAATTTTTTTGATCATCAAGAGTACAATTACTAATGGAAAATTCATCATTTGCAGATTTTGTTTCGAACCGTTGGGAAGTTACATCGGAATCACGTCATCCAGGACAAAACGAGCTGTGCCGAATGCAATTCTAGAGGAAGCTTTCAATAAAAAAAATCACAAAGTTTTCAGTCACAAGGAAGCGAGTATTTTACAACTTTGCAAAACATTGCGAAATTTTCATCCTTATTGATTAATTAACTCACCTAATTGATTTTTTCAGATCGTCGCAATAGGCAAACAATCGGACTGGACCGAGCGACAAGTGGAAAGATGGCTGAGATTACGCAAGTCTCAGGACAAGCCGTCCACGCTCACGAAATTTTGCGAAAACAGGTAAGGGAAATCTTGAGAAACCACACAACAACGGAACTTGAACTTGCTGAATTAACAGACTTGTATTTCAGCTGGCGATGCTTGTATTACACATTCTCATTCATCTTTGGCTTAATAGTTCTCTGGGATAAGCCATGGTTGTGGGACATAAATCACTGCTTTTACAATCACCCGTACCATCCGGTGGACGACAAGTTGTGGTGGTACTATA
>JABFQM010003839.1:0-10752 GCA_022816865.1 Zelostemma sp. ZL-2020
GGGGGGGGGGAGGGGGTGTGGCGGGGGGGAGGGTGCGCTGTGGGAAGGGCGGCTGTGAGGAGTGTACTCGTGGGGAAGCAAGTTGGACGCGAGCGATCGTTTGGACGAGGAAAAAGTATCGGTAAGTGGAGGTCGATTGAAAAGTCATTGCCGGGTTGAAGGAGGCGGCGCCGGCGAATGGGGCGGCGTTTCTGTTCAATCGCAACGAGCAATCGGGGATTTCTTCGTTTGCTGTGATGCGGTTTTCGGCCGTTTTCCAGGCGGAAACGGGCTTGCATTTTGAGAGTTTTTGTATTTTTTTCTTCTTCAAATCGTGAAAATTCTTTGCATTAATGTTTCCCTTTTTTCTGATTGCAGGTAAATTGCTGAAAATGGTCGATAGCGATTCGGAGGGTGAGCAAAAAAAGTTGTTTCGTATAAATTTGACACTCGAATCTCCATATCTCGGGTAAATTACGGATTCAGAGTGAATTACGTCACACCTCTCGACATTGCCGGTGTCATGAAATTACCAGAATTGATGTACTATTCCGATGCACATTCTCTGAGGCAAAGAGAGTGAGAGAGGGAAAATACTGCGTGGAGGAACTCTCCGCATTTATCGCGACCGCCCCATATTTGTTAAACCGCGCCTGCGTGCAATCGTACGCGATTCACGCTGTATTTGCTTCGTCGTTTAATCGCACCGCCACGAAACATTGGGAATTTCCTTTGTCGTCGGAGATGCTTTTTTTAAATGCCTTAATTTCTTGGGCCGGAAATGCGGGGGACGGAAACGCGGTCAGCTATTGGTCGGTATAACATTTCCACTTTGGCGATCGGGTAACGCGCGATCTTCGATGTCATTCGAGAAACCGTGTAAACGCCGGAACTCGGAAATATTTCGTTTCATTTCCGAAAGTTGTCTTTTGCGTAATTGAGATTGTTTATTTGAAAAATGGCACGAGAAATGATGAGAAAGTATGAAGGATTGAAAAAAACTGTAATAGAGTAACAAACATTTTAATGAATAACAAACGAACTACAAAGCAATTTGTCGTTGATTGTTTTTTTCTTTTTTGGTAAAAAAACCGCCCCAAATTTCCCTAAAATATTCATAAAGTCAATTATATCTTCTCGCCGTCTTTTTTATCTTCTGGAAAATCGTAACGTTTAGTCGGGGAAGAATCTGAATATTTTTGAATTGGAAAGCGCGTGCAACGTCGGCGCATTTGAAGACATTTGCTCTTCTCAGCCAGGCGTTTTATGGCACAATTTCAAGTCCGCGAACTCGGGCTCGGTCGTTGCCACTCATTCATTGAAGGCCTTGCGTCTTGCGAGGCTCGCGTTTTCTCATTGTGTAATGGGCTTTGGAGATCGCTGCCGACGATGAGCGACGACCCGTGGCGTTACACTCGAGTCGCCACAAAGTCCGCGCACGGCACCGCCGCGTTCTCCTAATGTACGTACGTTCGACAAAACGCCATTGCATTTCATCTTTTTCTTCTTCATCTATCTCATCTCGCATTCTTCGCTGTAAATTTCGTTGTATCCAAAGTTGCTTTGACCTTCCAACCGTATAAAGAAACTCGAATGCACTCGTTGGTTAATTGGTCAATTTTTGGAAGGAAAATTAATCCTTGGGTCGCCACACGATCCGGAAAAGTGAGGGAAATTTTTCTTTCCGTTCGTTAAAAATGTGGAAAAGTCGGGTAATTTTTCATGGAAGTTGGAGTGGCAACCCTAGTAATTTGAGAGGTGAAAAAATGCAAAAGAGCGGGCACGGAACTCGCCGTTCACGCTCCTGCCCTCAGACATCGCGATTCTTCTTCTCCCTCTTTCTTCCTTTCTTTCTTCTTCTCCCTCGTGGCTACTTGGTGGTTGCCCTGCGAACTCGGGCTATTCCTTTTTCAACCTTTTGCATTCCGCGAGCCATGAGAACGCGAAGCCCGCGCGCACCTACACGATCCTTCTCGATGTTAAGGTGCGTCGTTCAGAGCCGCGTTGTGGATCACGATCGATAAGATTCGCCGGGAAAAAAGGATTTCCCGTCGTCGAAGGATATGACGCGGTGTACCATGGATAAATCCAAGTAAATCGCCGCCTTATCGAAGACTTTGAGCGCTGATAAATATTGAAAGTCGACGGCGCCTTCCAGCGTTATCAGTTCCGCGCGGGCTTATCGCGAATTTTCCTTTCGCGGAGGCGAGTTTTCGCGAAAAACTTGATCGATCGCTCGAGAAATTAATCGCGTCTCGAGAGGAGTTTTGTGGCCTCGACGCGGCGCTTTCTCCCTTTCCTTCCTTCATTCTTAGCCCTCCCCCGCGCTTTGCCTTGCCTCGCTCCTTTTGTTTCATTTCTTCCGTGGACGCGAACCGGTTTAAGCGCTCGATCCTCCGGTTCGTCCCAGCGCCCAACGCCGTGGGACCTGGTCGTGCTCGACCGCGTCCACGTAATCTCTGACGCGACGACGGATCCGCGGCGAGAACCTAGCGAAACTAACCTATCCCAACCCGGGACGCTTTTATTCCCAGCGCCGATTCCAAGAGGGAATCGGCGAAACGCGCGAGGGAAATTACAGCAAAAACGAGTCGTCTTTTTTCAGAGGCACGAAGCTCGGGGCTTCGCGGCGTGTTACGGTCGTTACGGGGACGTTTATCTAATTTTGAAGTTGGAGGATTGTGAATTCCAGACGCGGAAAATGCCGGCGAGTCACGCGATATTCGTACGAGATAAATTACTCGCGCTCATGTGGGTACCTGCTTACGTATTCGCGAAACGCGCTCGCGAAGATGGAATTTGATACGCGACGCGAGAGATTCGCGGGGACGTTTTTACGGATCGAATGGAAACGGACGAAGAAACAGTTTTAACGCTCGAGGGAAATGGAGTCCTGTTTTACGTACGTCGAGTTGATTTTTGCGAGTTTGGATGGCTTTTGAAACTTGCAAATTGCACCGGTAACTCTTAATTTACTTGAAGCGAAATGTAAATCAAGTTAGCGGAGCAATTTGCGAATTTTAGATGCTTGGAAATTGGATGGGGTTTCGCTTTCTGAATTTGCTATAATTTACCAAAATTCTATGAACACGTGACGATTAATCTTGTTTTTAAACATTTGAAATTGAATTGAAACGTCAAATTGGCATTACGGTTTGCGAAAGTGATTGAAAATGCTTGGGAATTGGATTATATACAACAACTTTGGGGCGATGGATTCAATTGTAAAACATTACGAAATTCTGGAGTGCCAATTTGATGCATGTAATGTTTGAGTTATAAAGTCTATCAAGATTGCGTCACAATTTGCCAATTTCGAACTCATTTATAACAATTAATCGGAGTGTCATACACTCGAAATCCGTGGATCGCGAACTCGATAGGTGTCTCTAATTTCACTCGGGGCAATCCAATTCGCGCACTAATCAAGCTTCTTGTGTGTCACTCGACACTAGATTTCAAGAGCGAGAGTCGAGGGAAAAAGAAAAAGGAAAAGCTCGGATCACAAGATCTAATTCCGAGGAAACTCCAAAGCGTCGATGAGATATATTTTTTTTTCCCCGCGCGTACAGCTGCGGATCACGCGAATCGTGATGCGAATAATTCAGGGGGATCTGGGAAAAGGCTCCGGGTCCCGAGGGGGCGGTGAGAGCGTTCAAAGCCGGATATTCCATCGCCGGAAGCGAGAATTTCCGCAATTTTAAAAAGCGACTTCTGCTGGAATTTTCGAGGGAAGTTCAAAGAATCCCTTTTCAATAATTTTTCATTCCCCTTCTTTTTTTTGCGACTATACATGTTTTTTCAATCAAGGACGGACGGTTTTTGTATTAAAAAATTGTCTTGAATGTTGTTTTTCTTGGTCGCTTTGAGAAACGCTGAAAGAAAGATTGATGAATTATTAAAATGATCCGTGTTAATCAATCGCGTTGGGTAAACACAAAAGAGAAAGAGTCCATGCATAAGCGATGCCGTAACGATAATTCATGCGGGATAGTGAACTTTAACGAGACGTCCCGGAATAATTGCTCGGTAGGGGGGGGAGGGGATGTCGTATCGATTGATGAAGAATTTTTCCGCGAAGAAGCGTCATTCGTCACCTTGCACATGATTTCTTCTCTTTTTCAGGGTTGCCACGCGACCTGGAAAAGTCAGGGATTTCTCATGAAAAGAAAAACAATGTAATATTGTTAATTCATTGTTAATTGCAAATTTGATCGAGTAGAAATGATCGCGAAAGGAGATAAGTTGTTGGTGAAATTGATGTATTTTTTGCATTGCTTCGTGAAAAAGCATGTTTTAATTAATTCATTAATTTGTTAAGTATGGAGTTTTGGCGCGGATCGAGAAGTGAAAAATCCGCGGGTCAGGGGTTTCTAATGTAAACGGTTGCACTTAATTGGATACGCCAGCAAGGGATTAGATGTAGAGAGAGACGCGCGTCAAGAAACCGGCGTTTATTACACACTCGAGGAGCGTATCGCGCGGGGCATACAAATTGGCGAATTACCGTACCCGCGGCAGGAAAAAAGCGCCACTAGGAATGTTATAGTAGGTTAAACCAATCATTAAACCCAAACGAGACGAGCTGAGGCCGCATTTGGATGCCACGAGAGCAACCATCTTTCGTCATTACCGCGCATTCGCTTTCCTTCCCTGGCGCGGTTCATCTTTAACGCGATTATTGTTGAAAGATTGCGCAATACCCAGATTTGTGTTTTTTGGGTTGCTTGGAAAAATTGGGGATTTTTTTAATCCGAAAAATTTTGGAAAAAAGCATGAAGATTTGGGGCAAATAATTGTCGTTGTCGTGCAGCGAAGTCTGATTTTCTAATATTTTAACTTATGATCCGGAAAACCTAAAAGTCGGAACATTTCGCATACGAGAAAATGCAGGTAGTGACGAGCCTAATTTTTTTTGGCGCCGGCGACAAATGCAACGTTTCCGCAAAGCCAAAACTTGCGCACGCTGAATATTCAACGGGCCAGTAAACCACAAAGATTCGAGGGACCGAATCTCATCACAAATGCCACGCAGAATCCAATTAGCAGGGAAATGAGCAAAGTTTGATTCACCTGCGAGGCACCGGGCTAATCCAGAGGAAAACTGTTGAATACTTGACGAATATCGCTTCGATAAACATTAGTTCACTCGTGATTTCATGCCCACGCGAACTCGCCGAAATTATTTACATGGTTTTATTGGGAAAAAGAGGTTGAAAATCGATCGGAAATCTGAAAACTTGCAGATTTAATTGATTCATCTTCTTTAATTAAGTTGAGATAATGGAGTCACTAAAACTGTTCATAGATTTTGAATAATTGATCAACTGGGTAAAGAATCTTCCAAGTCTCTTATTTATTCATAAATGATTGCAATTGTAGAATTTGAAGATCCTCCTTTTTCGTTCTCGCGAAAAAGGATTGTTATTCAGGGAAGAAATGGAAAGTATCGCGTCTTCTTCTCCGCGGTTATCAATTTTCATCGCGCAAACAGACTCCGCGGCGGCTCGGGAATCGGCAAGAGTTATATTTAGCGTGTTAACGGCGCGAGGGTCCGTGAGCCGGAAACGAGACCGTCATTCGCAACGTCGCGCCTGATTGGCAATTGCCCGAATCCCAAGCGATGGGCGCTCGATTGTTCGCCATTAATTACAATCGCGACCGCGCCATTTTTCCTTCCCCCAAATCTCTTTCTCGTAAAAGCGGAAATTGAGCATGAGTTTTTTCTTTATTTTCTTACGTTCCCCTTTTCCCGGAAAGGCTGAAGATGCTGGGAACCATTCTCAATTAGTCGAAAATAAGCAACGTTCGTGGGAAAAAAAACGGTCGCGCTCGGTTTCGAGAGCCGGCATCTTTGCCCGAGCAGACGGTGACGTCACGTCCGTCTCGAGGATCACGAGGGAGGCGAGACGCCGCGCGTCCATGACGGGAAATTTTCCGAAAGAGCGAGAACTTATTGATTCTCCGGGAACGACAGAACTACCCGGCGGTTCACTTCCTGCGACAACCCCGGACCTACCTAGATACCGTCTCAAATTACATCCCCTCACCTTCGCTTTTTAAGCGTGCATTATTTGTGCAGCAAACCCTCGGATAAAGCGACCGCACTTTTGCCATTAAAAATCCATCGCAATCGAGGCCGGGGAAACGAGTTCGATTTTTTTTTTTGCGAGTGCATAATGGGGGTTTTTATTTTTATCGATGGTTCTACGAAGAATATTACTTATTATTAATGGGAAAAATATGAATTTATGTTTTTTTTTTATAAAAATGTTATTGGTTTAATTTATCGTGGAAAAACATGAAAAATTTTGGGATAGAAAATATGTATGATTAATTATATAATACTGGAAAAGAAATGACTACAAAAAATTATGAAGAGGACAAAAAAGTCACAGTTTTTCATACTTTTTTTTGATGGTCCAATTTTTTTTTTTCTAAAAAAATATGACAGTTTTTTACATTTTATTTGTGGAGAATGGAATTTATCATTTTTTATAAGAACAACTGTAAAAATGAAATAGAATGCGTGGTTATTATTTAAATCGGCGTTTCAAGAGAAAAAACGCTGTTTGTTTTTTTCTTTCAAGGGAAATGTTCGAGACGAGCATGTGGGTATTGCACAAGATTCCCTCATCGTTATCGTATCGCGTTTCCGCAGTTACAAAGGATGCGACCCTTTTCTACCCGTACACGTAATCGGCCTTGTGACACGTTACACCAACAAAATTCGAAACGTTCCTTGTATTAGACAGCCATTAAATGTCGATTGGACGAACTAATTTCGTTCAGATCTCTCTGGGAAAGACAAATTCCACATCTTTACTCTCGCGTCTTTCAAATTCCAACGATAATTTCTAAGTTTTGCCAAGGGTAAAAATACTGGGAACGAAATTGAAATGGAGAAAAGAAAATGCGATCGATTTCGCACGCTCTTTGTCCGCGGCTCGGTCGCCTAATCCCCCGAATGACTTTGTGTCACTAGGTGGAAAATATTACCACTGGGGTGCGAACAACGGGCTCGTGGCAAGGGTAGAACGTTATTATTATGCCTCGTATTCTCACGACCGCGTAATTACGTCCCGCGCGCATGTCAAACCGAGTAAAAGTTTGCCGGGGATAAATTTGACGAGAAGGAAATAGAGGTTTAAACTTCAAGGGTGGTTTTTTAGCCCGGGAAAAAAGCGAATTTTTCATTGGGAAATGCCTTTTTACGGCGGGAAAGACACGGAAAATGCGGTTGAAGTCTTTTTGTCTCATTTTATTCGGGAGAGAAGAATTTATTAATTCGGAATTGCTGGTGCGCATTTCGTTCGGCGTTTTGTAAACGGTGTATGGTTTTTTTTGTCAATGCGAAAGAAAGGAGGCGTAACGAACTTGGGAAATGAGCGAGGTGCGTTTATTTTTATTGTTGAACCACGAGAGACGTTAATTACTGCTCTGGGCTCGAATGAAATTAAGCGAAACCACCCGACAACTTGTCGAAATTGCCCGTTTCCGCTTCTTTGCGCCGCGTGCGCTACTCATCGGTTACAAACGACTTGTCCCGCAAACAAACGCTTTCAAGACACTCCACGTGCTGTTTTTTTCTTATCAAAATTTTGTGTAATCGTCGTTTGGCGGGAATTTTCAACGAGTTTTTAGCTAGTTTGTTTCAGCGGAGGGAAAGTTCACCATTTTCGTAGAAAAAGTAAGGGAAGGATTTTTTTGTAATGAATCAATAGATTAGTTTTTCGTCTAAAAAACTAAACTATTACAAGTCATAAAACACAAAAAATAATATAGAAAGTAGATACAATTTTTTCCCAAAGTTTTTTATAATTGTCCATGTTTATTTGCGATGTTTCGTATTTTTTATACTTTTTTGTCATGAACAAAACCACATTTTCAGACAGGAAAAATAGAAAAAAGCAGGGAATCGGAAGAGGAAAGTTTTCATTAGCGCTGCAGAACTCGATAGTTAAACATACATTCAAGTTCCCATCCGTACTCGTTTTACCAATGATTTCTACGCGAAACCTTGAAACGACATCGCAGAATCCGAAACGTCCAATGGTAAATGATGAGGAAAATTCCTCTCCTTTCGAAAATAAGATGTCTAAAATTAGAACACTGGTAGAGGATTTCGATGAAATTTATTAGAGACATGAGACATTAAACGCGCAGTGACCCCGGAGGTGACGCAAGTGACGTACAAGGTCATGAGATAATGGCACGTGCGTACACGAAAAGAGTAGAGAAGCGCCAAAAAATCGGGCCCCAGTCTCTGTTATCTCGCGGGAAAATTCCATTGCGACCTCGCTCGAGATTGTCGAGTACATCGCTAAATTACCGCGTGTTCATGTTGGGCTCCGCGGGAAAAAAGAATTGAGAAAAAAAACACTTGACCCATGAGTCAAACGACGATGGATGTATCCGAGCGCTCGGGAACGCGCGCCGAGGATCGATCGAGCGAACGTCTAGCCTCTCTCACATCGCGTCTATCTAGGCTTTCTTTGTTTTATTGGATTTCCACGCGTATATTCGCGGCCAATAGCCCTGGCCGGTAACGTTCGCGTGTTTATATCAATCAGGAAAACGACCCGCGTCGCAGGAAACAGCTTTGACGAAGGCAAGGGCTGTTGCTTCAAAGTCACGATGACCTCTCTTGCCTCCTTTGTTCTCTGACTCGGTCTGTAGTGTCGTTGAGGACGTACGAGCGTAATGAATAGTTTATAAATGGGAGAAATCATTTCTATAGATTTCTTCCCAGATTTGTGTAAAGTGCGACAAACTCGGAGAAAAATCGCGAGGAACTATGAATTGCAAACAAACTGTGATGAATTATGAAGGGGTTAATGGGGCAAATTATGAAGCTTTGAACAACCGTTGGGAAAAGTTTACAATTTTTCCGGAAAATTACGCAATTTTGCAGTTAATTTTAAAAGAATGTCAAAAATTTAGCAATTCTTCCCTGAAAAACAAGATTTATTACCCCAAGTGTGATGAATATTTCGCCCAAAAATATACACCCTCGACGATGGTCTTTAACTAAAAGAAATTTAAAAAAAATTGAATTTGGCCAAAAATTGGAGACGAAAAAAAGAACATAAATCTTCGAGTTTAATGAAGGGGTCGAATCACCGATACATCATCGCGTCCTAGAGTCGACGGCCCCTCGAGTTTGGCAGGGCTCGTGTGCGCGGCACGAGGGAACAATGACCTTGAATGCTCTTAACCTTAGGTCACGGCATCAACGTGCCTACCGCGACTCTCGCGCGCCGTCTCCGTCGCGTTCTCGCTCCTTCTTCTTCTCGGCGCGATTCTTCCGCAGCGAGTCGACCCGATCGATGCCGGAAATAGTATGGCGCAAGAAGGTGGATTACGTGCTCGGTTCCGGCTCTTACAAGACGCCGGCAGACTCGGGGAAACGTGATTAGCGTCTTCATTGTCGTCGCTTCGCGTTCATCTCCAAAATAATTGACGGTTCCTGATCTTGCTTCATTTTCCGAATGTTCAGGACAATGTTTGTTTACTTTAATCACCGCAAATATTTATTTCGTAAATGAATAAAATATTCTCGTTTAAACAACGCATTTATTTGGAATCGGAAAAAAGTGAAGTTGGAGCGAACGAAAGTTTCCCATGTTTTAAATTCGAATGGTATTAGCGAATCGAGAATCATGGGAAATAATCACATTTCATGCATAATCACAATTAAAATTCATGTATTAATTACAATAAATTTTCGTCAAATTAAACAATGATCGGTTCAAGTGAAAAGCGTAAATTTGAAGCAGAGAAAAAATTCGCGGTCAAAGTGGGGGAATAGATCGCGAAATTTCGCGATGACTCGGCGTCATCTGCTTCTTTGTCTCGCTGTACTATTTCGCTCCTGGGGCTGCTGCCGCCGCCGCGTCGTCCCCGCCAGTATCTCTATCCCAGACCCTTGTCAAATCCCCAGACTTGGGGTTGGGGGCGGTCGATGCAGCATCGCCATGACAACGAGACGCGACGTCCGCCGCCCCTCGATGTGCGCCGCACAGTGCATTCAACCAAGCTGCAATCTTGGCGCTCGCCAATGGAAACGCGCGCAAAAATGAACGGAAAAGAGCGCCACGCGGGTTTTTTCCGTTGCTTATTCCGTCTTTCCCTCTCTCTCTCGCCGGCGTCTCGCCCTTGGGATTTACATCTTCTTTTTTCGTGCATGCCCTTTGAAAAAGCCCTTTTGCTTCCTCCTCGACGTTGACGTTCCGACTTTTCAAGGTCTTTTGCGTCAAGGTCCGGGAGCCATGAAAATAATCACCGAATTTCCGGTTTTTGCTTCTATTTAAATTGATTCGTTAGGTTAGAGACGATAAATGGCGGTGCCTTTGATCTGGCGAAAGTTTAAATCAACGAGGGTTAACTGTGATAAACTTTTGATGGAATGAAGGAAAAACTTGCGTTGATTGATCCAGAATTTCGGCGTTTTTCGCTATCCGAAACTTTTTCTTTGTTCTTGAGGTTTTAAGGGTGGGGGTTGATATTATAATATTGATATTATTAGAAGTTTTTCCCCGTGATTCGCCGACGAGTCGGATCGGGAGGGTTCTCGGCGAATCTTCCAGACCTTTCTCGTCCAAGGTCGACGAACGAAAGCCGCGCGTTCTCACCCCCGACAGTCTGCCGACGCCGGTTGCAAGGCACAAGGGCCGGGTCGAGAGGGGCGGGAAGGAGAAGAAAGAGAGAGAGAACGAGAGAGAAAGCCCGACCGGTCCCCGGCGGGAAACCGCGCACGGGGCCGCCACCACC
>JABFQM010003840.1:0-10749 GCA_022816865.1 Zelostemma sp. ZL-2020
GGTGGCCAGACTGGTGGCCCTGATCGCTCATGCCGATGGCGGAGATTACGACTCCTTACTGCCGCCTCACGCTCTGTACTCGCAATGCTGCCAAATACAACCCGGCGAGTCCTGCGAGGCCAAACCGCACGATTTTCTGCTCCGCATCGTTCAGCAGCACAAAGAAATCGAGGTGAGATTACTTCGTGCTTGAAAGTAACGCGAAAAAAAGGCCTGGGTTGACAGTTTTTGGAATTGAATCTTTAACCTTTTTGTTCTTTCTTTGTTTCTGAATAAAAGGAAAAACGCTGCCAGGTGAAAAACTACATTTCCCATGTATTGATTTTCAGGGCATGAAACCCTCGACGGCGGAATATTGGCTTTTGAAGGAAATATCCAATCTAGAAACCTTTGGCCAGGAAATGTTTCACAGTAAATTCGGTTACAATGGGGTATCGATGATAGGCGTTGGACCACACGGAATCACCGTTTATCGCGGACAAGAAGAGGAGAGACAAAAGTAAATAGTGAACTCGAGTTATGAAGAGAAATTTTGGACCGTTATATACTTGAAAAGATGATATTTCCGAACGTCTAAAAATTTTAGTATACCCTACACTGCAATCCAAAGCGCGACATCTCAGCGCCGAATGTTTCACCTTGTGTACCTGTCATTGGATGGCGAAGAGACCTCGTTAGACTTCAAATTAGATTCCAGCCAATCCGCCAGCGGGCTGTACCGGGCAATTACGGAAAAACACGCGTTTTACAGTTGCGAGACCGTGAGGAGTGCCGTTACAGCGCAATTTATACGAGACCTCAAGGTAGAAAATGCTTCGACTGCAGTAAAATGCAGTAAATTGCAGTAAAAAAGTTGATCTTCTCTCTTTTCAGGGAACCATAATTTCGATATTCAACGAGGACTCGACCCTGGGGAAAAAGTACGTATTCGACATACGGAGAACTTGCCGAGAAGTATACGACAACGCCCGGCGTGCTCTTTATTGCGAGACGGCGAAAATAGCTCTGCCCGACGAGAACGAACTTTTGGATAAGCACGACTGCGGCGACTGCGACAACCCAAAGTGCAAAGTACTGAAAGCGACGTTTCACCGCAAATAACGCGATGATACCGCTATTGAAAAAAATTACCAGATAAACCTTGCGAGAGCTATTCACTAATGCCAGGCTTTTGTTGTAATTTTAGGAGTCGAGGGAGTGCCTGGCCCGGCTTTTGGACGCAATGCTCTGTCGTATTTGCATGGATCGTAGCCTGGATACGGCGCTTTTTCCCTGCGGGCACGCCGTAGCTTGTTTGGAGTGTGCCCGTCGCTGCGAGCGCTGTCCACTTTGCCGCGCCGACATCGATCACTGTCGTACCATCTATCTCCCCATCGAACTGACGCATGTCGACAAAAACAACCCAAAACTGCCCACGGAGAAACCGCGAAAACTCATAGCGAATGACATAAAGGCCAGCAATGCCGTTATTTGAGAACGAAAGGAGCGACGCTACAGCACTCTGGACAGTATTTTCCGGATTTTTCTCTGTCGCGTCGATCGAGAGCACTGAGCGAAAGCGCTTTTGTACTGCACTTTTTGTTCCCTAATTATTGTTGAGTCATTTGACACTAACATTTTTTTTATTGACAAATTGTCACCCTTAAACACATTTCGACGATAAAAAACACGTGTGATATTTTATATAAATTCGTTGAATCAATTTGCGTGCAATAAGTGTTGAAATTTAGTCGAATCATAATCATTGTAAATGCTTCTATAGTAAAAAAAGGGGGAAAAATTTATGTTCTCGATTCAAAGTTGCATAAACATTGAGGTAGCGCTCCAGCGACTTTTTTATTACATCTGATACTAGAAAGGATTTTTAACCAAATTTTCCTTTTCTCAAAAATTAATTGACGAATTTGCAGTTTTATTGACGACGCATTAGTTCGCAGGAGCTATTTAGAGTGTTACGCGTGAAAATTCACAATAAATGTAATCGAACTTGCAAATTGGTAATGTTATGTTTTTACGCAAAGTAAAAGAATACAAGTTTAAAAATGTGATCTTCGATATAATAGATTTTGTAAAACTTTCATTCTAAGAGTCTGAAAAAGAAAAGAAAAAGTACGAGTGTATGGGAAGCAAGAGTGAGAAAGAAATATGGCAATCGATATAGTCATTGATCAATGCAATGTAAACGTAGCTTTCGATTAAGTATATGCGGAATATATCGTATTAAGTAGAAACAGATTTGAATTTACACGCAACAAAACGATGATAAAAACGACTTTTTCATGGAAAACATAATTTTCTTTACTGTTATCGCTAGATTGTTGTCATTAATATTATTATTACTTTTATTATCATTATTGTAATAATTACAGAATTTTTGTGTGTGTAAATCCGAAAATAGATACGTATACGTATGTTAAAGTTGAAAATTTAGTAAAATAAGTATTTCACTAAATTAAGCGTCGTAACTTGTGCTAAAGAAGCTGTTCAGTGGACTGAAAAATTTAATATCCGTTATCTTTTTACTACTATTGTACGTCTATATAGATAAAAAATCACTTGCAGTGTATAAACCAATTTTCAAAGGTTTTAGCCGGTTCGAAAAATTTCCGATTAATGTCTGAAAGAGTAACTTTTTGTAAAGAGTATTTTTCAAGTATTTTTAGTTCTTTTTTTAGTATTATGCCATACAACCTATGGGCAAATCGTCGTCACGTATCATAAAGTTGAAACGACTTTTTGATTTAGTTTATAGAAATATCGTATCTTTGGATGATTATTAAATATCTAGAAGCAAGTCGAAACTGTCTCTTTTTTTCTGTCTCTTCAATGAGACGAATACCAATTATTTCTCGATATATAAATAAGAGCAGTTCACAACATCGACAATTAATATTAATAAAATAGGTAAAAAAACATGTAAATTTATACCTGAAAATTTGACTTTTAACAAAAATGTTCTGAAAGCATGCAAGCAACCTAGAAAAGACGAGTAAAAACTTGAAAAAACATAAATATTGGAAATGCTTTTGTTCTTAGTTACAACTAATTTTATTAAATTGTATTTGATTCTAAATTTCTTCACGTCTCACGTTTATTTACACGTATTAGTTTTTTTTAAAATAAATATTCCTTCTTCAATTTATCGTCTATTCTTGACGTAAAAAATTACAAAAAAATGGTTTCATGTCAAGTGTTTCTGAAATTAAACTAGTTCAAATTCCCGTCGATCTTCACGATCTTCCGATGTCTAAAAGCCGCAATTGATACGCATGAAATTGAGTGCAAATTGTGAACAAGCAATGAAAATAGAGAAATTGTGCATGTAAAAGGTGATTTAGGCTCCTCAAAGTATAGAATAAATGTAATGAATGAGTTAATCAAAACCTTTTTTTTAAAGGGAGGGGAGGGGGGCATCAGTCGCAATTTTTTCTTCCCATGAAAAAGGACGAAGCGAGAATTATGGAAAGAAATTCATATCGCAATTTTTCTTCTTAAGAACTGGTATAATTACGATCGAACTCAAGGTAAGTTCAACAGACATTTTTCTGTTGCAGAGCGAACTGAAATCCATGATATTATAAAGACAAGGTTCCGATGATTTTAGAGTACAGCGACACAACGAGAAGAATTTTAATTGTTCGAAGTGAACAATTAACTAAGCCAAATCGAGGAAAAATTCGTTTAATTGTGTCGATGTACTGAGATCATCGGAGACCGACACAAATAAAAACACCGAAATTTAGTAATGTAAACAGAAGAGCAATCCAGAAATGTTTTTATTGCAGGGAGCGTAACCAAAATCATGTAGGTACACTCGTCTACAGTTCAAATGTAGCGCGAAGTCAAAATGACAATCGCTTCCCCAAATGTAGCGAAATCGAAAATGGCGATCAGTCGCAAATGTAGCCGCCTCAGCAGAATATAATTGCGCATGCGCTCTGTGTTTACTCTTCACGTGATCACGTGATTCTTCTTGTGCATCCTTTGTTCTTGTCCTTCTTGCCCGTGAACATCTAGGTTATGTATCGATGTATTTTTGCCAGCGAGAAAGAATTGCTCTAGATAGAATCATTCGGAGGTAGTGAAAGCATTCGACAAAGACAATTCTTTCAGTGGCCTGACGATAAAAGCCGAAAATTCGCGAAGCGGGCAGATAGCAGAAACACCGTAACTTTCAAGCTTTGGAGAGGCGGTAAGCAACGCACATTTCATTGTTCGTTTCGTTGCTTGTATTCATATACCCCGAAGCATTACTACGTCTCGAATAATTTGCACGTGTTCGTCTCTACATCGTAAATATCTTGTTACATTTTCATGAAAATCAGCCGACAAAATTGTAGTTGTAAAAGTAATTTTGAGGAGAAACTTCTAGCGGCGTTATCCTGCAGTGAAAGTCGTGTGATAAGTAAATTCGAGTACAACTGAACGTTGTTTTGGTTAAGAAATTTACTCAAAAGCAGCAAATAATTATGTTCTATGTTACATCAATAGAACTTATGTTGACAATGAATTCTTTTTTTTTTAATATTCGTTTATTACATTCCATTTGCTCTTACTTCAAAAATAAAAAAAATAAATACCATTAAAATTATTACGAAGTGAATAAAATAAATAATAAAAATCTTACTTTCAGATTTCCATTGATTAGAAGAAATAAAAGAAAACGAAATAATGAACGTGCTACCTACAGAGTGCCTCATGGAAAATTTTTCATTACATCATCATCCGGTAATTCATTACATCGGAATGGTAAAAAGGAGGAAGAAAGGTTTCAGGATTCTAGGAGTCGGAAGAAAGATATGGTGAGGATGAATAGTTTAATTTTCAATTCCAATATGATGGATACATATTTTGACTAACTAATTAAAAGAGTTCGTTTTTGTCTAAATGAGAAGCGCATTTAAAAAGATAATTATATCAACAGCGAAGTTAGGAAAAATGCCTTTTTTATCTTGAATTATTACATTTTAATTATTTGAAACTGATAATTGAAGTTACCTGGGATAATTAAAGTTAAATAATGACTTTGAGATATGATGAACTACAAATTTTCGTTATCCGAATAGTTTAATGTGTTATTCTGTTCCGGAAAGAAATTGAAAAATAATGTACATGCTTCTCGGAATTGAAGATTTTAAATATTCGACAAAAATATGATACATTTTCGATTGTTTGTAATTTATGGCCAAATCTTTTTCATCTTTAGTGAATTGCGGTAATGGACGATAAATACGATCCCAGGACCAGTAACTCGAACTTGGATATAATCACCGATAATGAGTCCGAGTCATAAAGGTATATCTCGGATTTTGGAACTGACAATGAGTACGAGTTCCACGAAAAAGTCAGAGTCTTCTTCTGTGCAATAAGATTCTACTAAGTTAGATAAGTGCGTGGTAATTTAGTCGTTTAAAATGAGGAAGAATATAATGTTTGAGATTGTTACTAAATAAAAAATTTCCCTTTCAAGGAAATCGTTTTCGGGATTCCCGAATTCGTCTGTGTTCTGACTGTAAGACGGAAGTAAAAAGCGTCAATCCCTGGGAAGTTCGTGACGGTACGTTAGTGTTTGGGAATATTTGCAATGGCGAGTGGAAATCCAATTATTCTTTATATTAATTGATTTATATTGCAGGCAAAACCGGCAAAAATACTGTGATTCCTGATCCCTCAATAGAAAGGCTGTCTCTACTTCGAAGTCGACCATTGGTCGATATAAGTATGGATTTTCCATTTTTGGAGAAATAACTCAGGAGCTCATCAGTCCTGCGTATGAGAGGATGGATTCAGCATTGATTCGTCGCAAGTTATACATTTTCCAAATTCGACGGATAGGCAAGGTAGTTACTTTATATTTTCAACATTTCTACGGCGGAGATGAGCTTTGCTTGGGTCAATGAAATTATTTGATAAGTATTCTGTGATGAGTCAGATTTCAAAGAGAATATGTTTTGATCTGCTAGATTTGCCACCAATCACGGATGTGAAAACAATTTCTTAGAGGATTGATACTAGAAACCGAAAGAGCCCGGAAAAGGGGTTTAGCTATTGGTTTCTGGGTGGCGCATTCTGAGTTTTTATAAAAGCTCGCGTAGGTGATCGACAAATTTCGCGTTAGTCATCGAAAACCTCTGGAAAACTTGACTCGGTGGAACGGTGGTGGAAAACCTCTGGCCTCAGGAGCGTTCGAGCTCCCACAAAGTCAGGTCTTTTTTCTCAGAAAGAAAACATGGTCATGATCAGTGCTTGGTACAATCCGGTACGGAAATTCTGTATAATTTAATCCCGCTCACGGAGTTCTATATCTTTGTATAATGTATGGGATCCTCGCGTACGTGACTTGGTATTCTACTGTACAATGCTCTGGTTTTTCCATGTTTTCCTAAGCGGATCAACGATGAGAGCAACAAGAGTAAAAAAGATGATTTCATCATACCTTTTTAATTTCTCTGGGATATCTCCTTGCTAATGATAAATAATAATATTCTAGTAGCTCGCATTGTATATATATTCTTTTTGAATCTGACTTATGTTTCCTAGATCGAAAGGCTGTGACAATTTTTAAGTTGGCTCTTAATCGATTCATATCGACTTAACATTGCTAGGCGAATGACTCAGGAGTTCATCTGTCGCGAAGAAAGAAGGTGAATTCGGAATTGATTTATATTTGTTATTTTTAAGTTTTACATTTTTAAAATAGATATAAAAGGTTTCGACATTTCTACGACAGAGGGGCACAACGTGCCCCATTTGCTCTGTTGCAACAAAATTACTTGATAGATTAAGTTTGCGATGAGTCGGACTTCAGAGAGGATATGTTTCGATCTGCTAAATCTTTTACCGTTAGTAATAAATCGGGTTCGCACGGTTTCTAATTACTATAATATTTATTTTATTAAGACTCGTCTTGATGGCTCGGTAGCCGTACTCCCTGAAAACGAGGTGAGGTCCCCTGGCGCTTTTACACAATTTAAAGATTCCGAACTCTTGAAGAGACTCGGAGTGAAAAGGAAAATAGACACACGGGATTCAATCTACGGTTAATTTAACTAAAAGTTCTTAATTAATCAAAAGAACCTTACGGTAATGGTTGTACAAAAAATTCGGATTCTAACAATGATGTATGAACCGTACTCGACATCAACGTAGGCAGAAAAACAAGAGCCAACGCGCTGCCGAAAGAGGCAATATTTATAGAAATTCCTCTTTTTCGCCGGTCGGGTGAAAATTAGGGAGGAGTTAGATTAATTTTATTAATTGACGCTAATGCGTAACTGCCATATTTGGAGTTGTTTTACATCATTTAATAATTACCTCGCCAAAGTTTCCGCTGATTGCACTGCTTTCAAAAATAAAATTTCAATTGATTTCGACTGATAAGCTTTTAGAAGTTGAAAAGAATGTTATGTGGACTTGTACGAGTCCAAATATGACACCGTTTACTGACGCAAAAATCATCTTTCATTTCTTTAAAAATAGAGGTTATTTTTATGCAGCTATCGTCATACATGATGTTCAAAGTTGGTACGTGAAAAGAGGCATCTTTTATCACCATCCTTTACAATGTCCACTTGAATCAGGTGTCTGAAACTAAGAAATAAGAAAATGTCGAAGATATTTCATCCTACGCAGTATCGCCATCTCGCGGTGGCCTCAAATTTTAACGAAAAAATGGTGATAGCGGCAAATTCAAATTAAAATGTAATTTTTATGGATGAATAAAGCTAGTTTCACCAATTATTACAGAGTACATTACATGTCGAGTACAGCTGCGAGTACGCCATACACTCAGAAAACTATCCGTTCAGTTTCAGCGGAATCCGCTCAAAGTGACACGATTTTCCGTTCAAAATAGAGTTGAAAGGAAATAGTGTCAAATTAAGCGGAAAATCGTGTCAACAACTTTCAGCTCAGCTCAAGATTATTTTCAACTGAAAGTGACACGATAGTTCTGAAAACTAGATTATAAATTTCGTTGTTAATACACGGGCGGTATCGCCATGGCAACGATATACAATCAGGCTGTTTCTAATATGCTTACGGTAACACGATTCGTGTCAAACTGACTATACAAACATGTCAACTTCAAATTATTTTATTCTGATTCTAAGAGCATCGATATTCTCAGATTCAGAATATTCGGCTCACTTTAAACAGAAATCATGTTACATTCAAACGATGCCGTTTGACATAACGATATTCTCAAAGTAAGAGGAAGTTTTCTCTGAGTGTACCAGAATACAAACAGGATTCGAAAAATCTGTTCAAGTATATAGGGAGTTTCGGCGGCACCACTGCGAGCGTACTTTTGATCCGGAAAATGCATCGTTTCTACTCTCTATTGAAAAAAAAACATGGGATCTTTACATAGGAATCCTAATAAATTGTGGGAATCTTATGTGTTTTTTTCCAACAGAGCTGTAATTAGAATCGAATTATAGTTGAACTTTTTTAACAAATTTTAAGATCTTGAATCAAATTTAACAGCTGCATTTTTGTTTATAGCAATTTTTTAAACATAATGAAGCGTTCATTTATTTTACGCTTAAAGCTTGGGGTATGGAAATCTTTGAAATAATTGAAAACTAGTAAAAAAAGTTTCTAAAATCGCAAAAAAATGCAGAGCTATTTCTCAATCCGAAAAGATTCAATTGCCAAAGATTATTATTATAGTGTTGATGAGAAAAATGGGAAAAATTATCAAGCTGTGATTGCGACTCTTCTGACTGAAAAATATTGAACGTTCAAAAAAAAAGGTAGTTCAAAAATGAGAAACATGCGGTTACATGCTCTTATTACCAGCTCATCGCTGGTGGCGCTGATTAGCATGCGTCGTCTGAGCAGTAGGGTACACAGTCAAATGACCAAATGCTTTCACTAATTCTGCTGAACTTAATCAAAACGGGCCACGCGACAGTCGACTAGCCTGCAGCTAGCTCATGAACGAATAAAACCTACATACATAAATGAGCTACCAGTGATTATGGATTCGCATCTAAAATCTTATCTTCGGATCTTCGGAAAATCGCATAATACAGCTATAATCTGTGAAAAATTGCTACCAAGTAGTGAGCCGTAAAATCATGCAATGCGAACAAATGACGAACAACCATTGTGATACGATCGCACGTGAAGAATACGAGAATGACTAAATAAAATACTACGAGGGTGTTATTACGTGTCACGAAATTGGCTTTCACTGCACTACTATCACATCACTTCTGGAACTTTGGTCCTTAAAATGTAACACTGCGTAAGTTCAGCGTTACTTTTCACGTTTTTGAAAGCACGTCTCTGCCGTGTAAAGGCAAAGCGACACTTCGATCTAGTCCACTGTACTTATCGAAGTCGGAAGCCGATTCCGAATGCTTCTAATGAACGTTAAGTAACTCATTTGAAAGACACGCACCATCAAAGATACATTAATCCGCGACCTTGAGTACCCCTCTACGTGCACTATTCTATGGGGAATATTTCAAGTCGACATTGACTTGCCGTATAATGACCAACTGATATTGTGCTTTCAAATAACATCAGATTAGATCGAAATAGATTTGATTTCAGGGAAGGCTAGGGTATCCGGTATATATATAGCACACCAAGTTTCAATACGTAACACGCGGCATTTTATTCAGCGAAATTATATATTCGTCGCATGGAAGTTTTGTTTCTTTCTTTTTTTGAAAGGAAGGCAATGTTTTACCTTTCATTTGGAATACACTTTCGAATGATTCGCAAAATTCACAGAAATTTGAAATCCACATTTACTGAGCATTCCAACTTTTAATCCCGTTTATAGAAATTTTCACAATAAGCCAGCTGACGATTGTTTGATTTATTGGAACGACATTCGACTACGTGTTGGTAACTATTGGTCTCTAAATTTTCCAATAGGAAAAATATAAATTCTAGTTATAAATTTTGTTGTCAAAAAATTGCTTTTTCATAGACACACATCAGTTGTGGAGTTATAGGGTAAGCATCAAACCCATCAAACATGGTTTTTCGAAAAATGGTAAATTTATCAACTGTGAACTATCACTCGTCGTTATTTCAACACATTTTATTAACGTTTTTTATTTACAATCCACTCGTGGCATGAAATGACAAATACAGGGTGTCCCGAAATCACCGGAACAAAAAAAAATCCCAGATTCCATTTCGAATTTGAGATTGCAAAGTCTATTGCGATTTTTTTAAATTCGCAACCGTTCAAAAGTTATTAATGTTTCTATTTGGCCACGTTTCGCGGGCTGTCGCCCAGGGCCGGCGCTACGGGAATCGACTAGCGGGTGCCCCGCGCAAACAGTTAATATTATTCTTCGCTTTTTTGAGAATAAAAAGGTTGTACACAGGATAGTCGCGAAGAAAACATGTCCCATCGATCTGCCAATTCATTTTTCTTGGTCTATTCCTACCAAACATTGATAAAACAGTGAAAAAAACATGATTGACAGCTCGAAGGGAAGCGAGTATTTCGGTAGTTTCGATGTATTTTTCTCGATGTATTTTTAATACATCGAGCAAGCATAAACGACTATTACGATTTACTTACGTTTTTTTGTGTTATCCTTATCTTGCAGAACACTTAACACTTCGCGAGCACACACTGACACAATGCAACACACCGACGCGTACCCACACATTTGCGGACACTACTGATTCGCGCATCGATTCGTGAAATCGATACGCGATCGAACGCAAACACATCAATCTCTAACAGACGAATCTTTCTATTTCGCCTGTTAA
>JABFQM010003841.1:0-10748 GCA_022816865.1 Zelostemma sp. ZL-2020
AATAATCACTTCCGAAAACGAGAGAAAATTATTTCGAGAAACAATCAGTTTTTCTAAAGTTATCAGTGATCTTCTGATCATTGGTGACATTTGTTATTTTAATACCACTTTTCAGCTTCTTTTTAAAATGGCAGCCATGCTTCGAGTCGCATGAGCGAACAATCATACATTTTGACAAAGCCCACCGATTTATTAACAGGTGTTTCTATATGCGTAGAAAGTTTAACACATTGATGTGGACGTGAAATTCAGCGGCGGGTATTACTAAATCTGTAACACTTTATTATCCTTATCGGGTTTTCCAACGTTTTCTTCAAAGAATTAAATTAAGATTCGTTAAAGGGATTATTCGCTTAACTTGATTAAGCGTATTGACAGACATTCCATTCTGAAGCTGGAATGGAAGATGAGTACACTCACGTACAAATGTGAATTACGTGATTAACCTGCTAATTATTAGTGTAATTATCCCTGTGCAGGGATCAACGTGTGAGAGATTCACAGAGTAAGGATTACATCCGCATTACATCCTAACCGCATGATCAGCAAACAACGCGGATGTGCTATATCATATTCAATACAACCTTTTGTATCTTAACATTGAGAAAGAAAATTTTAGGACGAAAATTACCATAATCGACGGCTAACACATGATAACTGTTAACAATAAGCTGTCTTCCCGTCTCATTCGAATCTTATATCCTCTTGTGCATTTTTTCTCCCCAACCTTCGGGAAGAAAACTTGCCAAACTGATGGTGAAAAAAATTTTGAAAGAAATGTAACTATAATACATGGGAAAAATTAATGCCAAGATCCAAGTGCAAGTTTTTGAAAAATCGATTTGTCAACAAAAACGCTCGGCGCGTGGTGTAACCGCACCGAGCGTTTATTTATTGTTTATTGCTGCAAAAAAATGTGTGAAAAATGGTCCTTAGCCTCTTTGGGTTTTCCGCCTTTCAATTAGCATCCGTGCGTTAGTGGGTCAGTGTGTTACCATGCTGCTCTGTTACGCGTGATCGATGCGACTCTTGATTCTTGGTGCGTAATATTTGGGTGCACGTTTAATCTTGAATTGTTGACTGTTCTGCGCAGTGAGCATATTTTATTTGTAAAATGACCTACATAAATCATGTATCCTAGAATTCTTTTGCTGGCTCTCAAGTAATTAACGAATTATTGGTTCATTCGTAATCCGAAGTTACTCTACATACAACAATGTAGTTTTTCGCTTCATTGTATGTATTCGAAATAAAGAAAAGTCATTGAAATTCTCTAGTCAAAGTAAAATAACTAAGACTAGTATTCATTTTATGCTGTACTTGCACGTAATATAATGATATACAGGTATAATAAATCTGTCATTGATATGACAAAATTCCCCTTTCAGTAGTCTTCAGTATGTTTTTGAAAATTACTTCGGAGGCAATTTTGTACAATTTCCGGTATTTACAGAACCCCGCCGATTTACAAGGATCAATTGAGAAGATATAATCTGATTTGAAAGCGAAAAAGAAACCTTTTAAACAGTGGCACAGAAAACTAATAAATTGGGATAAGACTCGACCAAGCTAGCCCAAGTTTCTGAACGACACTTGATCAAGTCTTGGACAAATCTGCGTTCGCATGAAGCACCAAATCTTGGCCCAGGTACTGGATGCGATAATAGGTTCAGAAGGAACCAATTCTTGCCCAACATTCTTGTCCAGGTCATGGGTCAAATATTGGGCAAATCTGGACCTAGGATCTAAGGGTTATAAAAGGTCCAGATTTGGCCAATTCTTGCCCCAAATTCTCGTCCATGTTATGTGTCGAATATTCGGAAAATCTGGATCTAGGTTCATATGTGACCTGTCGAGTCATTTTGCACGCAAAAGTGGAATTAAACATTGAATCAAAAACAGTATTATAATTGAAGCTCCTTTTTATTCATTACATTTAGGAAACATTAATACATAGCATCGCATACGGTGAATTCACGTAGGATCATCACTAGTTTGTTTTTCTGCACTTTTTTCCGCAACGCCAAATTATCAGCAGCGTCGAACTACTCGACGTGAATCCTAAAGACGCGACACGGCCGCCAATGGCCGTGTCGCGTCACTCATGGTCACATGTTTCTTCTTCATTGAGCTTGATTCGTAATTGATCGACGATTATCAGTCAACTAACTGATAAATCGACTGGTCATTAGTCAATCCATACAATAATTGTCTTTGCTGTCAGCTTATGAACGCACTTATAATCTATGTGTACGCCCGATTATAAGGAGGGCAGTAGCGGTTAGCTTCCTGAACTACCTGTATATTAAAGTTTTTTCATGCCCATTTCATGAACTAATCTACATTATCTAAAGTAATTACCTGAGGCTGAATTTTTGAAACTCCAATGGCCCTCAAAATCCTCCATTCTTTTGTATTCTTGCTGAAGCCGCTTTATTTTCAACTTCAGACGAACCTCCATGATCTCAGTGAGAAATTTTAGTTCGAAATGCATTTTCGAAGGTCCTCTTTCGAACCTCCAAGTGCTCCAATTTTTAATCGTGTATCAAATAATTGATAAAATGCATACCCGAGGCGGATTTTACGACCCATCAATTTGAGTAACTTTTAAGTTTAAGTTCAACTTTGGACTTGGAAATTTTAATTTGAACGTGCAATGTTGATACTTTGATATATCATAATAAATATTCATTCATATAATCCCACCGCTCTCTTTATATGTATTTAACATATTTTATATCATTTTTGGTAATAAATTCGCCAAAACAGTGTTTATTCGATTAATCATATATATTTTGGTTGAGGAAAGATTGGAACAACAATTAAAACGTCAGTCTTCGATTAATTTCTATCTTTATATCATTTTTTCTTCAATTTAGTATGAATTAACTTATATTTATCGCAAATTTTGGGAACTTAGCGTGTAAAAATAATTACAATTAATCTTTTTCTGTTAAACATATCGTTGAAGTCTCATTCATCTTCCTACAATTTGTTCAACTACGCATAATCAATTTTGAAGAACCAATTTTTTGTTTTATAATTAATTTCTATCCCGACATTATTCACGGAACATGGAAATATTTTGCAATTGTTTGAGTGCAATCGCACATTTTGCTTCTTCATGATGAACTAACATTCCTATTTATAGAAATGAATATATATAACTCGACGTAAACATGTGGAAATATTTTTATTCGAAAAGTGAAGCGTTGCAACGCAAGATATTCATAGGGTATTCATGCTCAGCACATGGTAGATCAAGTGATTGGTATTCAGCAGCGAGTCTCATAGGGGAATGGCGTGCGTTGTTAGCTAGTAAGCGTAGGATCGTGGGTTCGAATACCGTAGGTAGGAATTTTTTCGGGGATAGAAAAAAGTATATTGTTTGTAAAATTGATTTAACTAATTATGATTACTCTGGAAGCTGAACTGATGACATCAAATCGCTGAATTACATTTTTTTTCGTAATTTTTAAAAATGATTCGATGAAAAACGTGTCGATATCCTTCCACAACATGCCTTCACCGTCTTTCCTTGCCTTAGCTCTACAGGGGGCTATTAGAGGCTATGGAGGGCTAACGGAGAATACTTTGTAAGCCCTCCATTGATCCTCAAATTGGTAAAAGTGGAAATTTTTACACATTTGAGGACCATTGGAGACCTCAAAATGCATGAAAAGTATATACTTTATTCAAACCTCGAATGCTCCAAGTAGCCTTCATTGCGGACCTCAAACAGCCCTCAATACCCTCCAATTTTTAGTTTAAAAATTCTGTCTCGGGTATTCTACGTATATAATTTATACATTTCGATTCTAATAAATCCATTTGTAAGTATTGTGCTGCCTCGCATAGGAGGCGGCAATTTCGGTGATTGATTTTTAATTTCTCGGTGTACAGGAAAATGACTACTTGATGCATAATATAAAAGGGAAACTGCTCAAACGTAACAGAATTTTCGTTGTTATCAGAGAAATTTTCAGTTAACATTGTTTTGAAATAATAGCTTCCCGCGGTAACGATGCTTCTATGGACTTCAATGTTCCTATTCCCGACTTTTATCGTAAAGTCGGGGGCGACTCCTATACTTTCAAGGTAACTGTTCCCTGCTGGGACTTCCCTATTCGTATCCTGACTTTCGGATAGCGTATATTTAATAGTCATGTCTATGTAGAGGTTGGGGTTTCCGGACTCTATTTTACCTTCCTGAAGGATCCAGTGACCACCGTCTTCCACGTCAAAGTCTTTGGAGAATCGATGCTCAATGTTACATGTATTATTTATACACATTCTAACTTCAGTGGTTGCTCGTCGTGGAATTTCCGATTCATCGTCATGAAAGGATAGTCTTACGTCGATCAGTTTACCTCTTTTAATCGCTGTTATTCTCCAATATTCTTGGCTTCCCTCGGCACGAAGGTCAGGTGAAATTACTGTTGAGGCGTCGCGAAAGAACAGGTACATTTCCTTTTGCACTTCCATGGTCGGTTCCTCTCGATTCATTTTCCGAACGGCAGTGTTGATGGCTGGAAATAGAAAATATGAAAAATTTTAGTCGGTAGTCTAATTCAAATGTAAACAGTATTATCATTTTTTTAAAATTAATTTTGAATAACCAAGTAACGTCGTTGCATTTACATCGCTCCCATCTTAGAATTTTCGCAGTGAGCTAAATCTTTGACGCACAAAATCTTGAAGGGAATAAATTTCGCGCTTATCCTACCAAGGCCAAGGAAAGGTCTTCCCTCGCCGCGAACTCGACAAGGGAGGCCTTCTCCTTCTATATCGGAACCTTCCGATATTTTAGAGCGCTTCTGAATGATTTTATGTCAAAATTTTGATTTTTACTCCGGAATTCTGCACTCGTAACAAGGCTTGTCTTTATTGCGTTTAAATTAGATAAAAATTGGATTGATTGAGGCTGGGGAAAATAAATTTCGGTTTATTTGCATATAGTATTGATACTGCGATATTTTACTGGAAAATACGTTAAGGGTCATATCGTGCTTTTTGTGCATTATAGTATTCAAGAAAAAAGAAGTGAAACATTTGCAATGTATGGAAAAAGATAATCTGTATTTTTCCTTTGAGAAAATCGGTTTAAACTTTTAAAGTATCCGAATCCATTTTGAGTGCTGAAAAACAGTGCACCCACGAATGTTGTGAATTCAAATGAAGCTAGAGAACATTTTTAACTCTTATCAGATTACCGCGACCCGGATTATTCCGAGAAATAAGTGGGCGAGACATTGTACTACAACGGTAAAAAAAAGTGCGAAATAAACACCATTATCCGGAGTTAAAGTTTGTTAATTCATTAAAACAGGAGTTGAATTCAGTGTTGCGATTCATCATTGTTTCAACCCATCTCCTCCCTCGTCCACTCGATACATCGTCGCCCTCGACACACGCGATGAACCAGGAAAAAACAACGTGGGTAGAAAAAAAACAAAACAGAAATACGTAACGTTACACAGATGATTGTTACTTCTTCATTACGCTCAGAAATAATCATACAATTTAAATGACTTATCAACATAATATTCTGCAACAATGCAAATAAATAATCCACTGTTTCATCAAAATTATTTTTAATACAACACTTTCGTAAGAAATGGATATGATAACAGGTGGGTTGAAAGTAATTAGCGGCTCGCTGCTTTGAGATTAGCTGGAAAACAGTGAGTTTTCACCGATTGACTAGTTTAACTAGATTTCTCGATACGTTTTCAACAAGACTTTGTTTTTCAATTCTCATTAGAAATTTTACATTCTCTTCTACCTTCCAAAGCTACAAATTCGAAAATAACTGTAGCTTTCGTGGTTCTTGGGAACGATGGTGGAACATAGAATCTATGGATAAAATAATTACTCCGTTTTAACATTTCCCCTTTCTATTCTTTGTCAAACTGCGTCCCTCGTTGATTACTCCGAGTAAATGCATTGTCTTCATCATTACATTCTATCTGACATCGACGCACTGTGAACGCACGTTTGGCACACAATTTGATTAGGGTTTCGTCTGCTTTCACAAGGCAAATTCGATTTTTTTTTTCCTCTTTTTCTATTCGAACAGTGTGCAAATGCGCTTCAAAGCATTTTTATTCGATTGCATCGCCCTTTTCTTCAGGGTGAGGCGAGTGTTTAATATTAGAATGATTTTCCACTTACCGTATTTGCCTACATTTCTTGTCTAATAAATTACATATTTTCTTTCCAAAACACGTTTTTAAACTTACTCATACGCACTTTGTAATGGACCTTGAATTTTGCTTCCACTTTCACGTGATTTCTGTAATACTTATATTCTGAATACATTCGCGACGACTAATTTTTTGGAAGCAGGTATTAGCCGAGCTCGAATGCATTCATGAAATAAATCATTCCTCTACTGGATTTCATATTCTGCTTTTTACAAAACTTTTCTCTTCAATGAAAATATTATATTCAAATACGTGATTGCGGCGTTTAATGAGATTTTTTAATCTTTCGGAAACTCTGTGGAATGATTATAAGACCACTAGGTAAAAACTTTTTGTAACTTTTTCGAATTAAAAAGTAATGATTTTTGTAGTTGTCACTGCCCTTTTTCGGAATGTCAGACGACGAAATACTTGAATCGACTTTTTATTGAAAAGATGATTGAAATATTCCGTTGTTGTCATAATACAAAGATCAACTATTACAATCGACATCTATTCTTTTTTATGAATTTTTTTCAAGCTTTAATATTTTTGGTTTCTAACAAATTTTCCTCACAAATTTTATAGTGTTCTACTCAAGTTACATATTTCTTAAATCCGCGATTCTTTCTTCCATTTATCTCATGTCCGAAACATGGGCCACAAACATTGGTTCTCGGCCAATCCAAATAAAAGATCACGTATCAAATATGATGTATAAAATATGTGAAAATATATACTGGAACGTTCAAAAAACTGTTGCCAGAAAAACAGGAAACCGTACCGTCGAATATATTTTTGGCAATGGCATTTCCTGAACGGGATAAGTACAATTCTCTGCGACAAAATTGATCAAATTACGTCCATTAAATCAATTGATTAATTTTTCTTCTGTTTCCAACTGACCTTATTCCTCTTGTCATGAGATACATTATTTGAGCACAATTGTTTACTTCTTGGCCTTTTTGGCCAGGTTTTCGTGCGTTGAATCGACATAATTTATTTCTGAATAACAATGTATGGCTCTTAGTATATCGTGATTTCGCTGGATAAAAAAGCATAAGAAACAAAAAATAATTCAAGATTTTGTAGCTCTGAAATAGGTGACGGTAACTAGGTTCAACATGACGATTCCCCGTATATCTTACGAAAATCAAATTTTTGAATGTATTCGAAGATACTAGAAAAAATAGTACTTTATTTCGAGTTTTAAAACTGCAAAGAACGTGAAAACTCGGGAAATGATGAAAAAAACCTTGTAGAGAACGTATTCCTTGTGTATAAAAGTGTTATGTGCAATTATTCATTTAGAATTTATTTGTACGGTTTATGTTGTATCTGAAAATCGAGTGTTTTCTAAATGTAAACCGCTGCGTTTTAGCCGAATATAAACCGAATGCTTCAAAATTTCATACCTGAGTTCTGAGATCGGTGAATTTTTATTAGAAACCAGTGAATTTTCACCGATAAACCATTCAAAAAGAGGTCACTGCTTATAAATGAGTGAAATTTAAATGATTCATATTTGCAAAGCATGTTTAAATTATAATTTGTTCGAAAAAATCAAATAATAAATAAATGACGCTCAACGTCCGTGTTTCCCGAATTTTTCTCGGCGGAGAAGATTTGAAATATCAAAGTTCGACAATAAGGTTCTTATTATCATTGTAGTAAATGTATTCGCTAAAACGGACGACTCTACATTTGTCCTAAAAATCGATCTTCTCACACTTTGGCCACGCACTGTGCACTGAGAGAAATTTCGCTGTGAAAATTAGGATTTCAAAAGAAAAATTTACTGTTTTTAACAGTAACTTAGGGACAGATCAAGCCAAACGTGTAATTTACTGTTTTCACAGTAAATATACCTTTTCTCAATAGAGATTTTTCTACCCTTAAATTTATCTTTGCGGGACAACTCTTATTTTCCTGTTTTTCAACAGTAAAATTCCCATCGTAGTACATGGAAACTGTTCACCGTCGATGACTGAAGTTTTCCGTGTCAGTGCAACGAATTTTACTGTTTCTCAACAGGAAAATTTCTCCGAAGTTTGAAAAAGCGTTATTTGATTCAATTCCATGATTATTTCATTGTATTTATATCACTTATTTAATCGGTAATTTTAACCAATCATCAATTTTATTAGTTTCTTTTCGGGCCCGTAGATGAGGAGGGGGGGCATACTATTTTTACAAGGGGATAGATACAAATCATAACACGTTTATATTATAACAATTTCCTATCTATACTTAACGCATTCTACTTTATCAACGATACGATGGAACATAAGGACACCGGCGCTATTCCCTGGCATTCATACAGTTATACTTGGCAGTTTCCTTATATATATAACACGCTATAGTGCCGGAGATGCTGCGAGAAAGAAATGCAGCTTTTGAAACGTATACCTTCTATTATTTGGCATGCCGCGTTCGATATTGGTTCAATACGACGCTTGCGCAATTGCATGCTCCGATCGACGCGAAAAGTTCGGTTGAAAACAGTAAATTTAACACTCCGCACGGTATATGTGCCGACGCATAAATTCGAAATTCCAATTTTGTTTGCCAAGCAATTTTTACTGTTATGAAACAGTAAAATTTCTATTCGAAGACTGTATAATTGTAAGGAATCGAGACACAATAATTCACGCTTTCCCAGTAATAACACAGACGAAAATATTTCCTGCTAGAGTGCTTATATTTTACTCTGTAAACAGGAAATTTTAAGGAGTGAATACGGAAAAATAAATATCAATCCGGGCAAACTGCATTGTTTTCTCGGTCTGTCCCTCGGGTACTGTTAAAAACAGTAAATTTGTGTGTCGACATCCTACTTTTTACTGCGAAATTTCTCTCAGTGTACGATATCCACACGTTTCCCACTGTTAAAAATCACAAAAAACGGTCGAATTAATGCATTTATAGAAATAAAAATGGAATAGAAGCAATATAAATAAGGCCTATTAGTTGCTGAAAAGGGCTTATGTATGTAATCATTGCGAAATATTCGATCGCTGTAAATGATCGTCGAAGTGTTGAGAATTCATCGATATATATCGATTGTCGCGCCACTCCAAATATCGCGTGTATATTCGTAACCTAAATCTGTCACTTCCCTAAGAGCACACAATATTCGAGGAATATGCCAGAAACATTCCTAAGAATGTTCCTGGAATATTCGAATGTCCGGCTCTTGTCCCTTAGGCCAATAGTAAAAAAAATATTCTGAGAATATCCTAGAAAAATATTTAAAAATATTCTACCAGAATATTCTCAGAATATTTCTTTTACTATTGGCCTAAGGGACGAGGGTCGGACATTCGAATATTCCAGGAATATTTTTAGTAATATTTCTGGCATATTCCTGAAATATTGTGTGCTCTTAGGGTACGAATCTGTCGGAATTTAATAAGGAGGAATAGTTAACAAATACATACAATCAATCGCTGATTGTGTGAAATTGAATATAATTTCATCAATCAACGCCGAATTAAAAAAAGACCAGATAATTTAAATATAAAAATGTTTTATTCGATTTTCATTCAAGGTTTCATAAGGTAAGCAGAATCACTGGAACTTCAAATTATGAGTCACATTTCCATTGTGAAATTGAACCATTTAACCAGACGTATTCTGTAAAGAGAAAGGGAAGACTGTGTTTTAAAAAGTTATTAAAACATGTATTGTTGCCGATGAGAAGTGCAATGCAGAGATTTCGCAGCGAAACCAATTTTTTTTACGACAATCTTCACGCAAGAAAGCGAAAAGACCAAAACGGTCCTGCGACTCGTCAAATTCGGAAACAAGGAGTGCAAAAAAAACAGCTACCCTCGTAAAAGGGAAACTTTTTGCATGGGAAAAGTCTCAACCAACCTGCTAGGGAAATCTCAAACGAGCCTCCAGTGCCCGCGAAAAATCCTCCCTTGTGTACGATGGGCTTCTGGGAGAGCACTATAGCACGCAACTCTTTCAACTGCTCCGCCATCGTTTCATTGTATGGGGAGGATTATCGTTTGGAACATGGAATCAAAAAAAAGTCGAAAATGTAGTAATAATCAATCAAAAATTCTTACATTAGATAAAATTTGAAATGAAAGAAAAATAAGACAAAATTTGTTGTTTAATTTTTTTTTTTCAATTTGCTTCGTTGCCATTTTTTGATTTTTTCCATTGGAAAATTATTTTTATAGAATGTTTATTCATTACCTTGTGTTCCCTTCCTCGAACATTCATGGGCAATCCGTAAGATGACCACGAGTATGAAGTAAATAATCCCAACCCCAGCTAGTACTATTAACACTAGTTCTGATAATATATAATGTGGAACGTTTGAGCCTTGCTGATTCGCTCTAGAAAATAATGACAGTTTATTGGTAAAATATTGTAAAGATTTCTAAATTGTAATGTTTTTAATCTCAATCAAAAATAAATTCCACACTGAGAGAAAAATAGGCTCGCGAGAACTCTATTAGTCCGGTAAGGACCCTACACTAGCGCCGTACCACGACTATACGCGCAGTTAGTTACGACGACTCGACGGTATAGCTGTGAGACCTCAAC
>JABFQM010003842.1:0-10747 GCA_022816865.1 Zelostemma sp. ZL-2020
CTCTCAGCGTGCAGTTCTGTGGTTTTAGTCATATCACATATGGTCCTCCATGGTTTTAGTAAACAAACGGAAAACTGCGGAAAACGACGCGGTTACAAGTTCGAAGAAGAATATCGTAAAAATATGTAACTTCGACAATAATTTTATACAAAAATCATAACTCGATCAGTATTTTTTACTCACAAAAAGCCATAACTATGGCGTCTTCTCGAAAAATCGCGAAAGTCGAAAAAGTCCGTCAAATCTTGATCAAAGTTCAGTTCAACAAAACCTGCCACAAAACATGCATAAAAAATCTCCGAGAAATCTACGAAAACGAGGTAAATTCGCATTTTCCCCCGTTGTTCCGTAATATAATATTTCACTTGTAATAGAACAAAATTACTAAATTGACATTTTCAAAAAATGTTTCCCGAAAAATTCGTCGATCGTCAAAATGGTCACTTTTTTTCCCGCGATTGCTTGTGAATTTCCGTTAATTATTTTAGTGTCGTTGTTTTTGATCCCCCCTTAAATTCCAAAAACAACAAAATTCTCCAAACAAGTGATTGTTCAATAAAAAAAATGAAACCAAATTTGTTTTTAATCAATAAACTAATAATTGTGGTAAAATTGCAGTTCGAAACCAAAGAGTTTTCTTCCATCTTGATAAAGATGCTGAAACAAGCCCTCTCGATCGAAGAAGCCCACACTCACGTAACCAACACCCTGGAATTAGCGGCAAAATTTGCCGTATCCCTCAACGATTCGTCCGAAGAAGACAACGCCCTCTTAAAAAATCTTTACAAATTCCTCGTCGACCACCACTCTGCAAAAAACCTTAATATCCGATATCGAATTTGCCACTTTTTTCAACTACTTTTAAATTCCTTGGGCGATAACTGCACCATCGACGACAACCTCTACGACACGGTGAGTTCTGCCCTGATGGAACGAATGCAGGACAGGTCCCCAAAAGTCCGGCTCCAAGCAGTCCTGGCCCTTCACCGACTTCAGGATCCCCAAGACGAAGAATGCCAAGTCATCAACTGCTTCTTATTCCATCTATCCAAAGATCCCAACGCCGATGTCCGCAAAACGATTCTCAGCAAAATTGGGAAAAACAGGAGAGTTCTGGCAGTCGCTCTTAAGAGTATTTACGATGTTAGCGTCAAAGTTCGGGTCGCTGCGTACACTTTCATCAGTAAAATTACAGTCAGGTCTCTGACGATTGAACAGCGAGAAATTGTCTTGAAAAACGGATTAAAAGACAATTCGGAAAAAGTCCGGGAGTGCATTAAGAAGGTTTTGTTGCCTACTTGGCTGCTGCATTATAATAAGAATTATATCGATTTGCTGAAGGGACTCGACGCGGAAAACGCTTTGGAGATGACAATTATAAGCGTCAATTCATTGATACAGTAAACAATACCTTCTTCGTTAATTTGTGTCAAGATGATCGTGTTTATTGATTATAAATAATATTTTTGTTTGTAGGAGCGAGAAAATTCCGATAAAGGAGCTCCTGGCCCAAGTGGAATTCGATAACGCGATTCGAGGGATCCCGATTGCCGTTTTATCCAGCCAAAAAGTTCTTCTCTGGCGGTGCTTGGTGGAGCATTTCCAGCGGGAATCCCTGAAGGAAGAGCTCGAGGAAGTCATGCCGGAACTCACTCCATTTTGTATTTACATTGTGGATTACATGAATCATATGAAATCGAAAGATTTCGAACCCTGGGAATCGAAGAGTCAAGAATTCATCCTTTACCAACTGTTCGAGATGACAAATCTGTATGATTTGTCGGATGAGATGGGAAGAAACGAGCTGAAGATGCTGGCCTTGAACACCTTATCGGAAAGCCTGCAATCCGAGAGGATTATTAAATGCGCCGTGGATCGATTATCAAAAATTATTTCCGACATTGAGATGAGAGTGAGCTCTTTGATAGATGTAATTAACGAGCTTCGAATGCCGATGAAACAAGTTGGAACTCGGCAAGTTGCTGCTGCTGTTCAATTATCCGACAACGAGAGACATGAAATTAAAATGCAGGTAAATAGTTGAAAAAGGGTTTTCATTCTTGCCAACATTTTCATTATTATTTGTGTTTATTTTGTTTTTAGCAAGCGCGATTAAAGGTGCAACTTTCCGAGTACGAAGAGGACGAATATAATGCTATTAGGAACAAGAAGTTCATGGATGCCGAGGATCTGCAGAAAAAGATTACGGAACTGAAAGAGATGCTGGAGAAATTGTCGGAAGAAAATGAGAAGTCTTTTGTAAATGATGAGGTTCCCGAGGAACGGAACGATCCGGAAACTTTGACTTGGTGTCTCGGAATCATGTGCAATATTATGCGCTTTCCGGAACTAAACGATCTCTCTCCGAATTTGAGAACGCTCATGGAGAACATGGCTTTGCCAAATATTCGAGTAAACTTTGTTTTGTATTTTAATTTTTGTAAAAACGACAAAGTAAAATTACATTTTTTTCAGCACCCGGACAAAGTCATCCGAAAACTCGCCGTGATTTCCCTGGGTCTTTGCTGCATCCTGGACGGCAATTTAGCAAAGCAGCACATCTTTCAAACCTTTTTCTTCCAATTCACAACGGATCAACACTATCCAGAAATTTGCATCGAATCATTGAAAGTTATGATCGATTTGCTCTGTGTTTTTGGATTCGAACACTTCGGGATTTTTTATAACGAAGATGATGCTGCGGCGGTAGACAGGACCAGAAGAAATGGACCAGTTCGGCTTTACAACACTCACGACAACTCGATCATGGACACCGCGGAAGATTCTGCGGTTCCGTACACCCCCCAATTAAACGGCTCGAAAATCGTCACGTTCTTCATGGAATTGCTGGAAAGCTCAGTTCGTTTTTTCTTAACTCGCGTTTACTTTAACAAAGGGTTTGTGTATTTAACACATTTTTTGTTTTAGGATAATGAAATTTGTAAAACTGCGACGATTGGTCTCCTGAAGTTCATGGCCAGGGAGAAAATGCAGAGCTGCCAACTCGTTTCTCGATTTATCATTCAACTTCACGACCCGGCATGCAAAAAGGACACTTTTACTTTGCAGAGCATCGTGCATTTCCTCAATTATTACGCCCAGGAGCTTCAGGACAGTCCAAAAGTCCTGGAGAAAGTTTTCTTTCTGGCCCTGAAACACATGGAAAATTGCTTGGACACGACTGGATTTATGCCGATTAATCAGAACAAAGTTGCGGCGCTGATTCTGCTGCTTACAGATGGAAAAAATACGAAATCGAATTATCATGTTCATAACAGCATTGTCCATACAATTTTGGAGGAGATACAGAACCCGGAATGCGATTTGGATAAGGAGGTTTTGGTCAAGTCTTTGGGGCATTTGAAATTGAAAATTACTTCGGAGACGATAAAAAGGGAGATTCTGGAGGAGGCGGATTGTGCTATCGAAGCTGTACGTTGGATCGAGGAGTTAGTTTTATATGTGTGATTTATAGAGAATTTTTTTTTTTAGGTGAAGGATAGTCATCAGCAGTGGGTGAAGTTTATCGAGACTTTCAAGGCAACGTTGCTGGTTGTTGAGGAGGGTAGAGAGGAACGAGTTTCAACTGCGGAATCAGCATAATTAACATTATATAAATTTTTTAGACTTCGGCTTATATTATACAATTTGTAACTTCTTTTTATGAAATAAATTGTATTAAATTCTGTAAGTCGTAAATGTAAATGTAATTCCATAATATTAAAGTCTAATATCTTTTCGCGCTATAAAAGTCGACTTATTTTCGGTCCATTGTCCAGAAAGATCGCGGATTTATACAGTAAAATGTATCATCGAATTTTCAGGAAAATTTTGTAGAAAAGAATTCAGAATAGGATTTGCAAGCGAGTACTTTATCGCAGAAAAAGTGCTATAATTTTACGAGCTCCGTAGAGGAGCAAATTAAAATTTGCATAATGCCAATGTACCACGTGTCCCTAAGTGTCGGGGGATGCAAATGCGCCCAGAAATGCCCGGTAAATACCCACCTACTTAATTACTCAAGTTTCAAGGTAATTATAATTTTTCGAAATTAAACTTTTGATTTTATTTAGTTCCATTTATCAGTTGGGAGCAATATTTTCTTTCATCGTGACCCTATAGCAAAATTGGTTTGTATTGGTTTGCAAATTTTTTTCTCACTGTACATGGCTTTCCCATACTTTTTCTTATTTATATTTTTCCGAATTTTTTTTGGTACTTTTTTGAGTAATTTTTTCTCCTTTCTGGTAATTTTCTATATTTTTAACATATTTTCTCGTATTTTTTGCGGGTTTTTTTGTACTTTTTCGCAATTGTTTGAATATTTAGTAATTGTATAGGTAATTTTTGGTAATTTTTGATATTTTTCCGTATTAATCTTTTGTTTCAATTTTTTGTATTTTTCCCACATCTTTTCGAATTTGTTTTCCATATTTTTGGGTATTTTCTGTTTTCCCTATGAAAAAAAAACAACAATCACGAAATTCCTGCGTCGGCAATGTTCGAACATTCCATGTTTCTCATGCGCTTTTCGCACGAATCCTCAGGGATATTCTTGGCGATAAATTCAAATTTTATTGAATTATGCAACGTCGATGCGATCGCTGGAAATACACGCAAATGCTTTTACAATGGAAAACTCGTCGACTCTAAAGATTATATTTTCCATTCCTCCATGGGTTTTTTTAAATTTCCCATAAAAAAACTTGATTCGTTTTTTGTTTTTTTTTTTCATTTTTTTTAATAATCAACAAAATTAAATCATTAAAATTCAATTGAATTATTGAGTTAAATTGATACTTGTCAATAATTTATTTCTGTTTTAAAAATATAATATTATTTATTGCTAAAAAGCAATATAAAAAATGTTATGCGATTTAACGTTTGAAAGTACGAACTTTCCGTGCGAATCGTGAAATGAAGAATATGTAAAAATGGGATTTATCGGGCTCTTATTCCGACGAAATTACCTACATTGACCCAGCGTAGATCGCAAGATGGTCAACACTTTATTTCTCGAAAACCGTAAATCTCGCGAAAGGGATTGAACTCGTGCCAAGTCCGTAGTCCATGCGTACATTATCTTTTTCGAGGGATCTCCAACTTTGAAATTCCATGACTTTACGGATAAATGATAGCCGCGGTAAACGATAAAAAATTCCCTCAATTTGTAATTTTAATTTGTATGATTTTTCAGAGGAATTCTTGGCAACATCTGTAATAAAGTTTCGCTTTTAGTTCTTTCCCTTTGTTACAATTTGATTTATTCCTCGAAAATGTATTTTAAAATTATATTAATGACATTTCTTTCATACATTTTTAGAATTTTATAACCATAAATGTTAATGTTCATAAATAATAATTAGTATCAATATAATTATTTCAGATCAAAAAAATTTACAAATCATATTTTTCATTTTTTCTTTTGCTTTTTCTTCGTCGTTGTTTTATTTTTTCCTTTTTTTTGCTTTGCATTCGTTTTAGCTCCATTTTTAGGAACGATTATGGGGGGTGGCACGGAATCACGGTCGATTAGAGGGATGTAATTGCGAGGAGCCTTGAATTCAATCTCGAGATTGTTCTTCTGATCCGTGTTCGTCATTTGCTTCGTAACTCTGAGTGAAAACATTTCCTCTTTCGATCTTTTGATGGGGAGAACTCGGTTTTTAAAATGTTTCACTTTTGGGCAACCCGATTTGCAATTTTCACCTTTGAAACAGAAATATTGAATCAATTTTTCGTACGTGGATCATATTCCCAGAAAAAATAGAATCATATATTTTTTCAATTGCAAAAAAATATTATAGGTACCATACGAAAAACTACAAAAATTACACTCACACACAAAATACAATAAATTTAAGAAGAATTCGAAAACAAGATACAAATAAATACAGAAAACTACAAAACCACACACGACGCCATTTAAAAAAAATATCAATTTCTTGTAGCTTTTTTTTTTTAAATAATTTTGCATGCTTCCAAATTTTTTCTAAGCTATATGGTTTATGAAAATAAATATATTTCACCTCGAGAATCCGTACAAAAAGCAGTAGCATTTTCATCGCTATTTTTAATTTTCTCAATGTTAAAATCCCTTGGAACTTTAATCGACAAAAAATTATCATCTATTTCATATTTTTCTTCATAGCAGAAATTATAAGGTTCGTTTTTAGAATATCCATCACATCCATAGAAACTTTCCATTTTTTATGTGTTTTTCGAGTCTCTAATTAAGTTTTATAAAATTACTTTAAAATGACATCAAATTTAACCGCAAAATTATTTTGAAAGATAAAAAAAATTCCATATGATGCTTTTTTATTTTTATTTCCGTTCCAGATGAAATGAATAGCGATTATTAACATGTGTACATGTATGTCGAACACATTAAGAGGAAGTGGAACCTTCCTGTAATGTCGGTATTGTATATATCGTACTTCTAACTTTTCATCTAGTAAAAATCGATGTCAATAAAAATCCTTCTCTTCGATCAAAATTTGATCAATTTTTAATGGTTATAGATTGACAAAACCTCGCAAAAAAAATATTTAAAAAAAATTTTGTTTTCAATTTTTTGCGAGGTTTTGTAGCATACTAAATCTAGAACGATTAAGAATGTATCAAATTTTGATCGTAAAAAAAGGAATTTTCATTGAAATCGATTTTTACTAGATGAAAAGTCGGAAGTACGAATATATGCAATACCGACATTACAGGAAGGTTCCGCTTCCCCTTAAGAGCCTATACGGGAGTAGAATGAGACAAGGTTGAAGCGAGGAAACTTTGCGCCATCCTGTACGTCACAAATATTAAATAAACGGGGAAATAACATTATTTCCGTAACTTTTTTGGGGTCTAATTTGTGACCCTACGGGTCACGTGGAAGGCGAAAATGGGATGCCGTAGCGTCATTTTCCACGATGACATCATGCCATATTATAGTCGACGCTCAAACTTGGTCATTTTCAGCTCGTTCGACACGCATAAAAAAATGTCGAAATCATACATGCGTTATAAAAAATATCGTGTGTATCACGGGGGACAAGGTCTTTTTACGCCGAGCGCGATGTTTGTGACGTACAGAATGGCGCAAAGTTTCCTCGCTCTATCTTTTATTTTTCCCCGCTTTATTCTTGTCTCATTCTACTCCCGTAGGCTCTTAATAACATTTATTTATCGTATTTAATTATTCGACAAATTAATGAATATTGTATTAAAAATACTTGTTTTTCATTTTCAATGAATTAAAAATGTATTATTCGAACATAAAACAAAAATTTGTCGATCGTAATTAGTGCGATTTATTCTTAAAATTATTGACTATTTGATTCAGTAATAGCGCGTACTTCAAAATAAATAGGATAAAGCGTAACGAGCAATCCGAGCTTTCAGCAAAGATAGCGAATTTGAAAATCTCGAGTTTCAAAGTGTTCTAACTAGTCTAAAAGTTCCGCGAAACTCGGCGAGTTTTACCGCTGCATTTCTTTTTATCAATAAAACGATTACATATGTTGCATTGAAGACGCTCATTACACGAGACGCAGCTGTTTATTGATTTTCTTTTTTTCCCCAAAAAACAATCTGCAAAATCACCTTATGTTAATAAATATTTGGTTTAACCAATAAAATTGATCGATTTTTAAAGTGACATCTGAATAAATATTTATATACAAATTTGCTGGAACAAAATTCTCATACTAATTGAAAAAAACGATTGACCAATTATTTGCAATCGTTTTTGCATTACTGGACTTTTTTCTCTGAAATATACTGTTATGGCAAAGATTAAATTGAATATTTAAGATTAAATTCATCCATATGTTCACACGTGAAGTAGAAAGTAATTTTCTTCTCTTTTCGTTAGGAAAACATTTTTCTTAAATGCAATACGTATCCCGACCACGTATCTCGCGAGAATAATAATCTCATGAAGCGTCACACAAAGCGCCGTATACGTGAAAATGATGCTGAATGTTTTTCTCTGCTTCTCCGGGAGTGAAGGGTTAATACGTGCTTTTGACTCTCTGAAAATCCTTTTTTCAACGCAGAGAAAATCTTATTTCGTAGCATTAGTTACCCAGTAATGCGTGAACGATTGAATAATCGTATAACTTCGAAAGATGCGATTGAACTATTCATTATTGTTTTCGCAAAAGTATCTCCTACCCCCTCCCCCCCTCCCCCCTCCAACCGAGGAGTTTCTCTTGTTTCCTTCCCCCCTTGGATCCTCGAAATTCTCCAAGTCCCCTTTTTCCCGGGGCTGAAGTTTCTCTTACCCCACCCCCTGGATCCTAATAATCATTCCATTTCAATGGGTACAAAACGCTCTGTTCTGACATATCTTGATTAAATGTAAATACTTCACATTTAAATTATGAATTCTTTTAATATGATGCCTTGTTTTAATTGGAATTACGTTTAGCCATTGATCGGAGAGATAACATTATAATTGTTGCGTTCGTACATAAAGAGCACTGATTCACTTATTTTTGAGCAATCATTTTTTCCACTCATTTGCCTAATAATAAAATTATTGTCCTGTAGTGCGTCCGCATAGCGGGACCAATTTTAATCGTAGAGGTTTCGGACTAGTCTCAATCGATCGGGCATACACCTTTATTAGCCGGAATCTATTAAAATCTCAACATCGATTTTTGTATCGTTAGGGACCTTTTCTCATTCCAGGTCACATATTTGTATGGTTTTGTACCAATCACGATTGGTATTTGATACTGTTGGTCAAGTATTGGCTACTCTTAAAGAATGTTTTTTTTTAAATGTTAGTTTAGTGCGATGCAATTTTTCAAACATAGCTCACATTGATTGTGAAGTGATATTGAGCAGATATGGACCTCAACGCGTGGTTTTATGGATACGGCTACCTTTACCGCTACCACTATCGCTACTCTTATTGCTTATTATATGTCGTTATTTGGATGAAAACGAAGTTCCAAAAATCGTATTCAGCTGTTTTGATACACTATGTCCTTTCATTAAAGTCTACGCTTACGGCTATACCGCTACAATTGCTGTTACGGCAACGGCTATGGCCACGGCTACGCCTAGCTCTACCGTTACCACTACCGCTACTTTTATCGCTTATATGTCGTTATTTAGATTAAAACAAAGCTTTCAAAATCTTTACGTAACAACGTTTTGACGTATAGCAGCGGCTAATCGAGCTGCTCAACCATTTACTGAGCAGGAGTTGAGACGTCGCGTGCAAACGAGAAAATTCGAAAAGAAAATTAAAGAACTTTGTAACACTTTCAATTTTTTATTTATTTGCTTTACTGCGTCATCATTTCCGAGGGCATACGAATGGGAACAATGTTATCTCAGTAAAATTTAAAAATATTAAAAATTGTCTATTTTATTGCAAAACTTGTTTGATCCGAATTAAGCCGTTCTTGCATAAATGGCTTATTCAAATCGATATACAGGTATTATGGTACTAAAATAATTGATTTTACATTGAATATTATGTAGAAATTTCATTTGTTAGTTATCATAACATTGATCAGGTACAATTCGCGTGAAACAATATTATAAATAATAGCTGTACCGACTGTTGAAACTAAACTTAATCGTCTAGCGGCCAGTGTAGATTCGGTAAAAAAACGTTTTTTAAGCATCATTAGCACAAAAATCAAGTTTCTCGAAGATTTTTCAAATATGATAATGCGTCCTGACGTTGGGCACGATTTACACAATCAAAAAATCCATTTCATAAATGGAGTCTAATGTTATAAACATAAAACTAAAAAACTGAAAATTCCTAAAATGAATCTCTTCAGAAAGTTGAGAAAAAGTTTGAGATAGGTATTTGACAAGAGGATCAGTACAGACTATGACGAGGCCTCACAAGAATCTATGACCTAAGAGTGACCGTCAAAAACTAGAGATTTGTAGCTTATTGGTCGACGATTTTATTTTAATGTTTTTTGTTTCATTTAGTTAGTTAGTTTGACAGTGATACAACTGCGAAATGATGAATCAATAATAAGGATCGATGCATCATACAAGTGAGAATTTCAGAAAACTTAAAATTGAAGAAAACGCGAATTCAAATCGTTGGGCTTCATTTTTTGAGCGCGCTTGACGGCCGATTTCGATCGTCAAGCGCGCATTGCGGGCGTGGGCAATAATCGCGCTCCAAGCGCATGCACGGTTTGACCATTTAAATTCTCATTATTGAATGAAGACAGATATTATTCTTATCTGTTGTTATTATATTATATGTGTATGAAGCTACACGGAGCAAAATACGCAAGAACAACTTGACTTGACTTACCTAAGTCATTCTTGCATAAAGGTCCTCATATAAAGTTAGCGAAACAACTTTCGCGAATCGAATCACGAGTGGTCAGATAATTCGCCTTTGATTTGTCCGCGTAATTAAGGTTGAACTGGAGAGACATAAAAAATGGAGAAAATTGCTGCAATTCTAATGAATAGATGTTTTTGTTATACTAAAGCTCTGTGAAAAATTTGAAGCCGATTGGTCAACAAGTTCAAAAGTTATAACACATTGAAATTAGCACTTTTTTACAAGCGTTCTTATGGGAAAACGTCAAATTACGACATAAAACTCAAGAAAAAATATATAAAGAAATCGACGTTTTTTTTTATACTTGACGGATATGAAGCTTCATCATTTCATAAGATGTGTACAAAATTTGATCAAGATTGGTACATAACTTTTCAAGATATTAATGACAATGTCTATAAAAACCAGGTATTT
>JABFQM010003843.1:0-10747 GCA_022816865.1 Zelostemma sp. ZL-2020
TCGAATAAACATCGAAAGTTTTAAAAATTATTATGATTTTTTGTATTTTTCGTTAAAAAACCTCTATTTTTGTCGTTACTTAGAGAATTTTAAGGTTATGGGGAAAAATTGCATTTTCACGTCTTGAAATTCGTTATAAAATTTTTCGTAAACTTTTTTGCGTACGAAAAAAAAAAAAGTCCATAAGTTATGCACAAATGACACGAAGAACCACGTAAAATTAATAACTTTGAAATTACAAAATTAAAGAATTGACCAACATTCACAGAACAATTTCCCATTGTTAATCATAAATATTTCTCTTCGCTCTCAATAAATGCCATGAATTCAAAAAATAAAATTCTCCCAATCGATATTTCCTCAATTTCTTTATTTACGCCAAATTTTTAACGCTAAACCTAATTTTACAACTCTCGTTAATTTTTTTCAAGCGAATAAAATAGATCGCGACTTCCAAAAACCAAACGCGACTGTACTGTCTTTCGCAAAACAATTTCCAAGTTCCGAAAGTACGCGTGCGAAACAGTAAAATGACGAAACATCGAAGAAGCGCGTCACGAGATTGTTAGTGTTTTAATCGACAAGCCTTTCTTTGAGCGGTGCACACCACAGCGATATGTTTCATTATGCAACGTCGCGTCTCTTCATATCGGAGCCAAGTGCTAAAACAGGAATGAACGAGTGCCGCCGACGCTTTAAAAAGTAGCCTTTATTTTTGGCAATGACCCAGTGTGCAAACAACACGAAAATATGTATTTTTTTTCGAACACGAGGCTCCCAGGACATGAAGGACCACAGCGATCCGCGTTTTCTCACCTGTCCGACCCCGAAGCAGAGCCCGAGTTGCTTCCCGAAGAACTGCTGTCGCTTTTGCTCTCATTTTCGTTTCCAGACTCCGATCCAGATTCGGATTCTAGCGTTTTCTAGAAATTCGAGTTTCGCGCTGTTTTATATTTCCAGTAAAAAATACTTTTGGTCGTAATCACGATTAATTTATTCGGAAAAATCTAATTATCCGTGATTTGGTCCCTTCTCAAGGTCATCCATTTTTTCGAGAAAATATAAAATTCCTAGTCGAGGTTAATTTTTTCTCTTTTCATTATCGAATTAATTAATGCTCGATCGGTGATAAATTCATGATTAAATTGAAACTTACATAACCGTGCGTTTGTAAATTGTCTTTACATTTACGAACAAATATTGACGACAAAACAAAGACTAAAAAGATCGAAAGAAAGTATTGTTATAAATAAATTACACGTTTTCGTAGGGAACTTTTCAATACTCCATTTTTAAAGATGAATTTTTCATTGCTCGGAGACATGGAACGACACAACAGTGTAAATAACAGAATTTCTTGTTTCGACGTTGAAAAAAGATTAGAGATTAAATAAATTATCTTGATTGTACCAGAACACGAAGGTTGTCGAAACGTCGATTTATAAAATTGGCTGGTTAGCCTTTTTTACCAGCGACAAAAACAAACATAATTTTTTCTCTTTTTTCGGAAGAAAAATGGCCTCGGCGATGTTTGAAATAAAAATTTCGCAAGGGTATTGGAGGGGAATGAAAAAACAATGGTTGAGGAATGCAACTCGATTTATTTTTTACTTTCGATGAAATTGCTGGTTTCGGAAAGCAAAGAATCGCGCGGAAATTCATTCCACGATCGACGATGCATCGATTAATTGGATATTTTTCGAATACGAAATTAATTAATTAAAATAATTGTAAGACGACGAAAATTAAAATCAACAATTCGTCGAAAACGAATAAAAATTACGAAAATTCGGTTCCGTTGTAAAATCCGATTCGTAGCGACCCCCAAAAAATTATCGCCTCGTGAAATTTGTCGAAAAGAATCGAGTTCTGGGTTTTCCAAAAGTCCTTCGTCTCGAACGAAAATTAAAAATGGAAATCCGGTCCTTTTCTCGTACAAAAGCGTCGCTGCGTCGCTAGAAAATTTCGAAGAATCTCGAAACCAAAAAACGACCGTAAAAATTAATTTCTCGGTTCCCCAAAGTCTTCTCGAACGAAAATAAAAGCCAGAAAACGTTCCTTTTCGTCGAAAATCATCGCTCCATTGATTCTGGAAAAATATCCCTCGAACCAAGTCACCTCGAAATTTTGCGAAACCATTTCCCCTCCTCGTTCGCCTAAAATAGGAAAAACTGAAAATTCCCCAGCAGAAATCCACTTTTTCCGCGGTATTTCCGTCCCTAAAATTCGAAAACCCTGAAAGGAAATCACATTCGATCATCGAAATCATCGTCCCGCGAGTCCTGGTCCCAAATCGGCACATTCCTGCACGAATCGCGTTGATTCGCCGAAGTCATCGACGAGAAAAAAGCGCCTGAAGCCACGAAAATCGTGAAAAATCCCACGAAGCGTCGAGGCTGATTTTCGTGAAAAAAAGGACGGGAAATGGCAGCGAAAGAACGACGAAAAAAGGAAAAACGGGGAAGGTAATCTCGGGTGAGGTTCGAGGACTCGTGCAGCGGAAACTTTAGGCTGAATTTGCGAAAATGGGTCCCTCGCGAAATCGTGTAAAAGGCATGTCGGGAGTCGAGGAAGGCCCCGAGGAATCGATGGGAAAAAGAATTCTGGTGGGCCAAGCTCGTTTTCGTGGAAAAAAGCGATCCCGAGCGAATGTAAACAAAGGTTGTAGGTTATTTGAGACATGGGAACTTTGGAAATTCGTGTATAATCGAGACGCGAGACGGGCAAGTTCCTGGGCCCCGTGGGGCCGCGTGGCACGGCCTCGCGCGAGAAAACGCTCCGAATTCCTTTTTGTTCCTTTTTTTGCATTTTTTACAACCAATTTGTCGGGGTCGAGTCGCGAAAAGTCCGCTCGCAGCGTGATTTTTTCCTATTTCAAACAAACGCCGTGGCCGTTTTTCGCGAAAAACTCGGGAAAATCGTTCGAGGGGGCTAAGGGCGTTCGGAAAAATCTCGGTTCCGGCGAATTTTCGCGAAATCGGGGATAACAGGGCCGATCCGTGGAACTCGATCACTCACCTGCATTGTACTCGTCTACGCGTCACACTCGAGTCTCAATCCAGCGCGCACGAGGCACCAAAACCACTCGTATTTATGCAAAACGCGATGAGCGACGTGAGTTTTCGCGAAATCAATCAACGCGCTCGCGACAGGCTCGCGACATCGTCACCAAATTGCGGATTTACGATTACTATATGGTCACAAGCTCGAGCTTGGCCGCCATTTTGTGAACTCGTTCATTCTCCCCGTCGCTCCTCCTTCCTTCTCGTTTCCCGTCATGCACCGCGACTTCGTCTACGATCCCCCCCCACCGCCCCACTCCACGATAAGCTTTCCGCGCGTTTCGCCCTTACTTTCGCGTTTCGAAGCAATTTTCGTTTTTCCACCCCAAAAAACGATTTGACCATTTTTCCATCCATACCGCGATGCGAATTGCGGAAAAGGGAATCCCGATTTACGTAATTTCTTGCGATGATTGCGACCGCCATTTTAAATTTACCCAGAATGCAACGCGGTACGCTACGTTTTCGATTATTCACAAGGTGCGTGATTATTTACCAAAAAAAAACACCGTTCGCGGTCGTTTTTTTCCGGAAGAAACCGAAGTTCGGTTTTTTTCGCGAGGAACACGGCGAATAGGAATAATTCGAGATCGTCGTAAAATTACGTAATTGCCCTTTTTTTAAATTTGGTAAAAAAAATGGATGACGCGTTGTACGCACTTTGTAATTTACAACGTTCAAAGTTATTCTTGCGAGAACGGGAATTTCGTGTAAAAAAGGGACCCAGGAACTTGCCAAAGTAATTTGCGTATGAAAGTTGGAATCACCTGATAAAATTCATCCTCGAAATGCACTCGGTGATAATGAAAAATATGAAATCGATCGAGTCCAGCATGAAGCAGAGGAAGACATGCGATTATCGCGCTATCTTATGGACAGAGATGAAAGTATGTAACGATTGGATCAGCGAGAGGACGAAATCAAGGCAAAGAAATGGCATTTGCTAGCTCGCGAGCTCTCAGAGAATACTGAATTCAACTCGGCGAGTTGGAAATGACGCATGAAACATGATGGAATTTGTTTTGGAACGATTGCGGGAGAAAATGGGAGTGTAAAAGTGATTAAAAAGAGACGAAAAATATTACCCGAAAACTCCCGTGGCACGTCACAGCGGAAAAGGCCTGCCTGCCAGAGTCGAAGCGCCACTTCCGCTCGAACTATCGAACTTTGGCGCGCATTTCAAATCTCCGAATCGTCGTTTTTTTTCGGAAATTCACTTTTCAATGAAATAAGTATTTGAAGGAAATTCGAATGCGCTCATTGTATTCTGGATTTTATTTTCGATTTAATACTCTTGTCCCAAATTACACATTTCTGCGTAATAAAATTTTTTTTTGTAAAATCAACGAATGGGTTCACATAAAATAGTAATTCGGCACATCGATCAACAATACTCGTAAAACAAATACGGTAAATTATAGATAACGAAGCTATAAAATCGAGGGCACCGGAAACTTGTAAAAGAAGTCGTTCTTGGAAGTCTTGCTTGAAAATGTAGGGATATATTATTTATCACAGATAAAGAAAGACTCGCGAAAATGCAATGAAAAGTACTCGGCTACAATGTAAATAAATAAAAAACGTACATTCGCAATGTTAAATTCTACAGTTCCCAGTTACGTACGGCGTATAAAACTTTGCCCGAGTACATTATTTCATTGCAATCAAACGACGGAGTTGAAGAAATTACACGAGGCTCTAAATGTAACATACATCCGGTAAATCGATAAAACCTAATTATACTACGTGATGTGTAAAGTGGACTTGTTTACAATAAAACAACAACATCGCGGTCACTTGGAGAATCCGCTACCTAAACTGTTTCCTGAATTGTTCTACTTCGAAAATGCTTTCCGATAATCTGAAACAAAGAAAATTGCATTAGTCAACCCCGAAATTCGCAACACCGGGAATCTTACCTTCCGAAAGCATTGATAAGAGCAACGATCTCGCTTCTCTCGAGGAAAAATTGTTTCTTGCTGACTTGGTTGAGCGTCGGGGCCCACTGGTCGAATTTCCCGGAGAACAAAATTTTCAGGGCAGTGCCGAGCCCTTGGGTCTGCAGTTTCCCCCAGAGTTTACATTTCTCGCAACCGACGCAGTCCATGATTCGCGAGATGTTGCGGAAATGCTGCCGGAATTCCTCCTTCAACAAACGCGCCTGAAGTCCACCGTTAAACATCACGCTTTCGTTGAAATGATCGGGAAACGACCTACAATTTTTCCATTTTTCACAATACTTTTCGCAGGTTTTACAAAAGAAACGCACTTAATGATCCGCAAAATGTCGTTTATCGCCGCTCTCGTGTCCGCGTCTTCGCTGTCGTTCCCCGTGTAATACTTTTCCCTTTCCAAATACATCGCGGCTTTGGCCAGCGCTCTGAGTTCGAGTAGATATAAAAAGTACAAATTCCTCAGCCAGTTCGGGCCTTCCTCGTTTGTATTCCGCGGGGAAAATCGCTGGATGAATTCGTTGAGATTCGGGCCCCACCGAGTCGCCGCCATAACGCTCAAATCGTCCTCGACTGACAGCATCCACTTCGCGCAAAGATGAATATTGATGCTGGCGTGAAGCCCGGAAATTGCTCGGAAGAACGCTCGTTTTTCCAGACACATTCCTACAAAAAAAGTGTAAATGAGTCCCACCTTCTCACTGTCATCGCACCAAACGTACCATTTATGTTCGACGTCGGGATAAATATATTTGGTGAATTGTCAGGTCTGCAAAGAAAAAAGCGCCGATAAACTCTGACGAATTTCACGTGGAAACGTATTTTACCTAAAACAATTCTCCAGATAAATACTACGCCATATTTTATTCGCGCTCTCGCCCTTGTACCCGGTGTATCTTTCAGGGTTCAGCAAAAGGTCCACGTACTCCCCGGTATCCGTTTCGATGATACAATAATTATCGAGCGCGTCGTCGTGCCTCTGCCACCGCTCGAATTCTTTATAATTTTCCGAGCTGCAATGAAAGGGTTTTGAAACATTGGTAATTTGCGACGAGAGTGGTCCAAGCACCTTATCGTCGTGTTCAAAAAGCCGAGTTCGTAGTCGCAATCGCTCGTCTGGAATTCCGGGCGGTATTTGTCGATCGGGCTCTCCTCGCTGTGCGATTTGTGAACCGCCCCTTTGAGTCCGGCTGGAATATCTTTCTGAAAAACGTTATCAAATCAGTATATGCTACAATATTTGATAATGAAATTGATTAGAAATGTTTTACGTCATGACAGGGTTTAACGTGGCAATCGCGAATAGCGCATTTGCTGTAATCGTCCCAAAAAGGACACTCTCGTTTCAAATTGACTTTGTAGAATCGGAAATAGTCCCTGACTAGAAGACTCTGGAGTCTCGGGTATATTTTTACGTTGTTGAAAGCATTGATTTTGCCAATTGTGCAACCGCAGTCCTCGATGTCTCCAGTTAACTGTAAAATGAAAAAAAGTAGGTTAATGACGAGTTAATTTCCAATTTTTCACAATTCCTTCGGACAAACAAACAAATCGAGTCATGAAAATGTAAAAAAAATATCTATGACATCGATGTATTTACCCGAGAATTTTAAAATTACGAAACGTGCGTTTTTTTATAGATAGCTAGGGTTATTTCGAATGAATTTGAAAAGAAAACAAAAGTTTGACAGACACGTGACAGCCCGCGTGAAACGAGCGAAATGTAAATAAAGCAGAGGTGACATTCGGGATTTGGAGGTTATGTCGAACGGGGAAAAGCGCGATCGGGAAATTAAAAGTGATTGATTGTTGATGAAAAAATTGCTTACTCGTTGGAACAAATCTGCGTCTTTTTTGTCGGGGGCTTTTCCGAAAAGATTGGCTCGCACAGCGCTGGAGAAAATTACGAGCGCGAAGATGGTTTGACAGGCCAGCGTTCTATTGCGCGAGATCAACATATTTCAGTGGAATCACGGGAATCGTGCGTTATGTGGTTGTACATGAACGTTGCGCGTAGCAGATGTTAAAAAAGAACTTTCGCGTTGTCTCATCCGGAACATCCGTAAGTGCCACTGAGTCGCGGCTTCATTTGTGGCAACACACCGATACGCGATGCGTATACGTGACTGCACGAGTGGCTTGTGTCTTTCTCTCAAATTTGAGCTGCTTTGCTGGCCGAATGCTCGAACGCCACGTATTTTTCATGCTGCAATAATAGGCAATAATTACATATTTAATGGCAACTGATAAGAAAACTGCGAAAAATCAGAGATAAAAAAACATGTTTCAACGGAAAATAACAATAGGTATACAAAAAAAGTTTTCGCATACTATTTCCGCGCCGGATTGTGTAATTTTCTGATAACGGATTGAGTAATTCATAATAACTCGCATAAGTACATGCAATTGAAAACAAACAGAGGATTATGATAAAATAGTTATGTAAAAACATATGATAAGAGATTTTTAAATATGAAATGGTTTTGAATATCCCGGCAGTAGAATCTTTTTAAATTTAGTTCGCGCCGTTTCCACGCTGGCAGCACTATCCACGACTTATTTACGCTTTTTAAAAATCGGCTCCGATTATTAAAAAATATCTTCAAAAAACTCGAATTTTTCTTCCACGATAAATTTAATTCCTGTTCTTTTTTTCGAGTAACGTGCCTAATTTCAGTAACTTCATTCAAATTAATTCGAAATGCGATCCGGTTAACCTAAAAAAAATCAAAAAAATCTCGATATATAAACAATAAAGAATTAAACATGTTGAGAACGAGTTTTCACTTGTGCAAGCAGACTTTTGCAAGCCAAAAATGCATTCTCTTGGCCATTCGGAAATTTTCCTACAAACCCGTGAACAAAAAATTGTCTACGATGTACAAAAATATTTCTTCGAGAATAAAAGCTTGCGGACCCATCAGCGTTGCGGATTACATGAAGGAGGTACTTACTCACCCCACGGAAGGGTATTACATGAAAAAGGACGTTTTCGGGGAAAAAGGAGATTTCATAACATCCCCGGAAATCAGCCAACTTTTCGGCGAGGTAAAACGAAAAAAAAGATTCGAAAGATACGAGAAAAATGTACAAAAGTTTAATAATCTTTGAATAAACATTATTACGAACGTAAAAATTAACCATTATTATTATTATAAACAATGGTTTCATAAATATGCGAATTTTTCAAAACCTCTTTTTTTGTAGATGATCGCTGTTTGGATCGCGAGCGAAATGGGAAAGATCAACAGCGGGCGATTCCAGCTGGTCGAGCTGGGACCCGGGAGAGGTACTTTGTCTAAAGATATTTTGAGAGTAAATACATTTCCTCCAAATTCACCCCTCCCGCAAAGTCAAACACGGAAATCAAAAAAACCAATGTTTCAGGTTTTACATCGCCTCAAAGTCGCCGACAAGTTGTCGCTCCATTTGGTCGAGTTGAGCCCAGCGCTTTCCAAAATCCAAGCGGAAAGTCTCTGCGAAAAGTACGAGGAGCACGTTCCGGACGTGAACGAAGCCCAAAAGAACGCGATAACTTATTACAGGAAAGGCAGCACGAAAGAAGGCGTTGAAGTTTTCTGGTATTACTCCATTCGGGACGTACCGAAAGAATTCAGCGTCTTTTTAGCCCACGAATTTTTCGACGCTTTGCCGATTCACAAATTCCAAGTACGAGAAAATCCCGCGTTGTAAACTTGTTGGAATTCGAACGATTGAATTTTGCAGAGAACGAAAGACGGCTGGCGCGAGGTTTTGATCGACATCGACACAACGGAAACGGAAGATGAACGATTTCGATACGTCATCACCAAAGCAGCGACATTGTCCAGCCAGTTTTACATCGACGTGAGTGTCGCATCGAAGATTGTTTTCTACAAAGACTACAATTAAACGAAACGCATTTTCAGCCGAACGAGGAACGAGAGCACGTGGAAGTCAGTCCCCAGGGGATCGTCATTGTAGATTACATGGCCAACTTTTTGTCGGAGTGCGGAGGCATCGCATTAGTCATCGACTATGGTCACGACGGGGAAAAGACGGACACATTCCGAGCCTTTCGCCGGCACACGCAGCACGATCCATTGCTGGAACCAGGAACCGCGGATTTAACAGCGGATGTTGATTTTTCGGTCCTGAAAAAAATCGCTCAAAAAGATGGCAGAGTCATTTGTTTTGGGCCCGTGAATCAAAACGAGTTTCTGAAAAAAGGGGGCATAGACTTGAGACTCCGGGTGTTGCAATCGATCGCCGCGGACAAAGAAGCGAGGTTCCTGAAACAGGGCTACGAAAAAATCATGAGCGACGATCAAATGGGGTCCCGCTTCAAAGCCCTCGCGATGTTCCCCGCGGTTTTGAAGGAGCATTTAAGCAAGTGGCCTGTTAACGGTTTCTAGATGACAAGAATGTTTTATTTCTGATTGACATTGTCGTCGTACTTGTTCCACATGCCCATAAACTGCGTGACTTTTTCCGTCTGTTGCTCGAAACTTTCCTTGCGCGGTTTTCGCCATAGACCATGATCCACGTCCAACATTCCTCCGATTATCTCCTGCGAAAAACGTTGAATTTGGAATCGTAAGACTGATAGTTTTTTAAGCTACACGTTTCTGTTTTCAGTCACCTGAGCGAAATTTTTCGGGAACAATTTCTCGTCCTCGATGACGTGAGCGAAACCCGAGTCGGTGCCAAATTCTACGGCGAAGTACGGCAAGCCTTTCGGTATTGATTTCTGCAAATCTTTTCGTCCCAAATCCACGACTTTCTTGTTCGTCGCCCATTCGGACTCGCATTCCAATAAAGCTTTCTGAAAAAAGAATGGAAATCAGCTCGACACGACGCATTTGATTTTGAGACACGTGGACGTACTTTAAAATACATCGGCGCCATCGAGCCTTCTTCGTGAGGCAAAGGAATGCACTCGACCTGCATGTGTGGGAATCTTTGACGATTCATGTACACCTCGAAGAACACCGGAACTTTATTCTGATCTTGGAACATCCGAGTCAGGGTCTTTTTGAAATTCTGTAATTGAAAACAATTGGTTTAATAAATCTACGTTTTTCATCTGTTTTGTAATGATAAATGTACCTTTAATTCTTGCCAAACGTCCTCGTCGAGTTGAGTCTGACAAGGAACGTGAGTGATCGGCGCCAGGATGCAATGCCCGGAAACCAAGGAACAGAACGACGGCAGACTGAGATAAATCTTGCTCCCCATCGTGATGATCGTGTGCTTTTGCATGCGACCAGAGTCCACGCACAAATGACAATTTTCCAGACTCTTGGTCATGGATTTGTGTTGCTTTATCGCTTCCGCGCGCTCCCTCGCGTCCTTTTTCGCGTCGCTATCCCCGCGGGTAATCTGCTCCTCGAAAACTTCCTCCATGTCCATTTTCTGTGAAACATATTCCTTTTTATTTTCAAATCCAATCGACTTTTTAGGAAAAAGTAACGGCGAACCTTGGACATGATTTTCGTAAATGTCGCGTCGTCGTCTTTCGTGGATCTTCCTTTTTCCTGGGTGAACTACAAAGAAAAGTTGAATTAAGAGAGTTTGTTTCGTTTTGTCTTTGCGTGAACGTTTCTACCATCTGCTGCAGTGAATATTTATCATCGTCCGCGAAGTAACGCACGCGTTGTCCTCCCTCGTGCGTTTCCACTTTCTTCTTCTTCTTCGAACTTTCTTGGGAATGTCCAGGGTTCTCGCATCTGGGGTTCAGAAGCACGGTATTTC
>JABFQM010003844.1:0-10746 GCA_022816865.1 Zelostemma sp. ZL-2020
AATAATTTTGAAGAGACAGAGAGTTATTTATTTGCATTGTTGCAGAATATTGTTATCATAAGTCATTCAAATTATATAATTATTTCTGAGCGTAATGAAGGATTAACAATTATCTGATGCAAGTTAAAAATTTTATTAGCCTCATTTGATTTAACAACTTTTGTAGGTGCACTTTTTTCATCACTCAAAATAAATTTATATACTTCAAAAGTTCAAACTGATTTTTTCGGAGAGAAGATACAGATTAGCTTCTTTCATACATTAAAAATGTTTTTTGGGGGGTATTATTTACAGAACAATTGGAAACAACTTTACCGTGACGCTTTAAAAAAATATTCATTTTCAAAAAGATACGTGCATTTGTTGGAAAATGAATATTTTTCCAAAGCGCCACGATAAAGTTGTCGCCAATTGTCCTGTTAACAATATAAATGATTGAACATGCAAATTGGGTAAGAAAAAAAATTTTTCACAGGTAAAAACGAATAAAATTTTCAATTGTTTGTTACGAGCCCTATTGTACTAATTTTTCACTCGCTTTTTTTCGTGAAGAATAAGATATTTTCGAATCAATTATGCCAACATATATCGAATGAAATTCTTTTCGAATCTTTTTCCAAAGCGACACGGTTAAGTTGTTGCCAATTGTCTGAAGAACAATATGAATGACCAAACATGCCAATTGGGTGAGGAACAAAAATTTTATTCCCGTGAGAAGTGTTACTATTCTCAATTATTAGTTACGAGCAGCTTTGTACAATTTTTTCACTCGCGTATTTTTTTTCACGGAAAAGAAGATATGAACTCTTTAACGCTTAATGTGAAGTTCGTCTTCTCACGTGAAATCGAGTTTTTTCGTTGCACGCGCCTATTTGATTGCTCATTATTTCTAAAAAATTCATTTTGTGATTCTAAAAAAATAATGAAAAAAACTTTAATTTGTAGAAACAGTATAAAACTTCTGTATGAAAACAATTTACTATGGAAAGTTATGGAAAAAAAACTGGAAAACTGGAAAGACGATGCAGCATGAATAGTCCGGAAAATAGGAACCGGTTTTGACCGTCTTTGGGCGGAGCTAGAACTCGCAGTTGCAGGAGTTCCATACCAAAATAGCATGGGCTCCGAGCATTTTTGGTATAGCGGGCGACGTGCGTTTCGAGCATGAGATCATCCTAATAAAGCATCGAATTCGTGCGGAAAAAGCAAGAAACTTGTGCTTCCGTTGCACGAACACGCGCGGTGCTCTAAACGCACGGATTCGAGCATCTGTTGCATAGCTGCGGTACTAGTAAAGCACGAAAAAATTCGATGCTTTAATAGGATGCGTATCCGTGCTATTTTAGCTAGGGTTTTCTTTCCGTGTACAGACGACAATGGTGAAGACAAAGGCGACATTCGTTTAGGCAAATCCATTCTCGTCGACATTCCTGGTTTCAAATTAGTTACTCAATTGCTTCTTGACTATATGCACTTGGTATGTATTGGTGTTGTCCGAAAACTAGTATTTTTATGGAGCTCTCGCATAAACAACAGAAACAGGATTTTATCTGCTGCGCGTATAGAATCAATGTCAGATTACATACGACGAGAGGGCATATGTATCCCTGTCGAATTTCCGCGAAAAATACGTACTCCTAACGAAATAAGGAGACTAAAAGCAACAGAGCTTCGTTTTTTTCTGCTTCACGTAGGAGTGTTAGCTTTGATGGTTGTTGTTCCCAACAATAGTGCCATTTTGAAACATTTCTTGTCACTGCATGTTGGGATTCGTTTGCTTTGTTCGTTCCGCACTGTTTACTACGCTGAGTACGCTAATACATTGCTGCATGATTTTGTCGAAGTTTTTAAAGATGAAGAAAATTTCTTTCGAGATGAATTTGTTTCTCCGAACGTACATGGCTCGACCCACATTGCTCAAGATGTAATAAATTTGAATGTTTCGCTGGATTCCTTCAGTGCTTTTAAATTCGAAAACTATATGCGGCACTTAAAATCGAATCTTCGGAAACCGGGGAAACCTTCACAACAAATTCACAATAGGTATAAGGAGAAATTGTCAAACTCTTCTCGCTCAATGCCAGACAATGGTAACGATAGAGTGCAACTGAAAAACCCTCATATCCAAGGGCCCCTTCTCAACTGTATTAATCCTTAGTACATGAAACAATCGAAGATGGGTTCACATACACCACACAGGCTTCTAATAATTGTTGCAAAATTGGTTGCGATATAGTAATAATAAAAAATTTTACTACTGGTGCGAACGGAGAATTATGCGTTGTAGACCATAAATATATTCATGTGACTAATCTCTACGATATGCCATGCCCTTCGGCTGTGGTTGGAATATATAAAGTAAACGAAGTGTCGATACTTCGCAGCTGGCCAGTTGAGGAAATCAAAAACAAATACGTTCGTCTTCCAGTATCTCATTAAGGCGAAACGTATGCTATTTTTAGTTTTCTCCATGCCGACAGCATTCATCGGGAGTCGTAAATTGAATCCTTTGCTACCATCGACGACGAAATTGTTTTAATAATAAAAATTTATGTATAAAAAATCGCAGATTATCAATGTGTAATAAATGTTCTCGCAATCAATACACATACCTTTTATCAGTTCCCCTCTTATTCCATAATTGATGGAAAGAACCAGATTTTGTTTGGCATCCGTCAATCCTTTCGCATGCCCTATCAATTAACTTTTGCACTTCCAACGCTCCCAAACTTGGAATAAAATTTTCCGCAAACTTATAATTCACAATTCTCGGATCAAAATCAAAACTTTTTCAGAGTTCGTCGAATCAACACGTGCGTGAATATAAGCATTTAAAAAGAGCAACGTCGAAAATGGCTTGATTCGGGGCCGAATCGACACTTGCGTGAATATAAGCATTTTGAAATAGCAACTTCGAAAATGGCTCAAATCAACCTCGAATCGAAATGCGTACGAAAGTAAAGGTAAATTTGGAAGCAGCGTTGAAAATGGCTCGAATCAGGCTTGAAACGACGTTGTTGAGCTAAGGCTGTGTCGATGCGATTGCCTAGGAAATACAGAACTTGATTCGATGTCGATTCGGTCTCGAAACAGGATCAAAACAATACTGAATTAACCTTACAATGGGATAGGAAAAACGTCAAACGTCATTGTGTCTCTTTCTCGCTAATGAGAAGAAAAAAAGACATAATCATGTTTTACGTTCTACATGTTTTCTATGTGTTCCGGGCTTTAGACTGCAGCTAACTGCATTCATGCGCTAAATTTCAGTGTTCATAATTTTGAATTGTTTGAACACAATAAACTTATTTGAACATTATTAGTAATGTATCCTGATCGATAACCATATCTTAGAAATTGCTTTTTTTGAATTTTTCAATTTCCGAATTTGTTTAAACAATTATTTCGTTCGAAAATAATTATCACACTCGCGATGAGCAACGATTTTGAAATGTCAGTGTCAATAATTTGCATGTATTTAAACAATAAACTCATTCGAAAATTATTAATAATGTAACCCGATCGATAAAAGTTAATAACTGTTGCATTACATTGCATATTGTACCATTAATTCCGATCAATGGTACAATTAAGTCCGATACTTCGGGACTTTCTACATCAAAATGCTCTGATATTTCGGGACTTTCAACATCAAAACGCGCCGATATTTCGAGGCATTTCGGAGCGTTTTTAAGTTGGCCAAACCAACATCAAAACGCTCCGAACTCGTAACGAGGGTATTATTCAATTTTTCTTTGTTGTCCTACCGTATGCCTTCGTATCTCGAGATAACATTTCTCATTCATATGAAGTCAATATTGCGGTCCCAAACATTCCGTGAAAAAGCTAATAAAACCTGTACTTAAATATCTAATTTTACATAGGAATGTAGTAATTCGGTTCGGAAGAGAAACCACGAATTTATGAACGATGTTATGAATGTTTCTTCAGGTCGCCAGCTCAGATCTGAGAAGATGAACCTCACTTCGAGCGTAAACATTAATATCCTTGACTGTCCTACTTCCGAGATAACGTATGCAAACAATACAGCAGATGATATTGCCGCAGCAGTACGAAATACATGTAGTAAAATAGTAATATCGGAATGAGCACCAATCAACCAAAGTAGCGATAATGAAAGCAATGCTGCTTCTGCCGAGTCAAGTAAAAGCGAAGAAGAGGAAGAGGGTGACGTGAACTGTGATTCTCACGGTAGTGGTAAACAATACGAACCAGAGAACTGGATTATGTTCGTAAAATCAAATACGAGCGTTTGGGAAGCATTAAATATGCACCAAGCATTTTCCTTGCGCTACAATTTATCCCAAAAAGCGAAAAACTCACTGCTTGAGTTATTGAAGACTTTAGCAGGCCTGGAATTCGCAAATTGGAACTTCAGTCAATATTCATTGACTAAACTCCACAATCCATCAGAGGAGAAAGTCACTCACGTTTTGAATTGTCCCACTTGCCCCAGTGTTCTTGCCGATCCAGTACGTGAAAGTCAAACGAATAAAGGTGGAATAGTTATTTGCGACATTTGTAAAGGCCGATACATTGTATTATCCACATTGCGCGACAATTTTTTTTCTAAACGTAGATATCGAATATCGACTGCGTTCATCATTAAAGGATGAAAAAATTCAGAATCTCTTGCGAGATAATCAGCGAAAAAGACAATATCGTAAATATAATGTAATATGCGACGTTCAAAATGGCGAAAGATACATCGAAAATGAATCTTTGAAAAATGGCAATGGATCACATATCATATCATCGGTGAACGTAAACATTGATGCAGCACCGGTACGCAATAGCGGTAATATAAGCATGTTATCTATTCCATCAACCATAAATGATTTACCAATGACTTCACGTATTGAAACTATCATTCTTGCTGCAATATGGTACACGAGCAAAAAACCAAATCCCAATTTGATGAACATGTATCTTAAGTTTTTTGTAGATGTGATGAAAGTTATAGCTGAAAAAGGAATCTGAGTTCTTAACAGTGTTAGAGAAACTATAACTTTTCATTTTTTTGTTTTTTGTTTTTCAGTCGATTCTGTAGCTCGACCAGTGCTACAAAATCGTCTTCAGTATAACGGATATTTTGGTTGTTCGTGGTGCTTTATGCATAGAACATGCGTTGATCGCGTCGTCAAATATGTTTTAACTAATGAAAAAGTGCAGCTCTGAAGTCACGAGGGATATAAAAAAAATATCAACGATAGTATAGACCTTGGCAAAACCGTTAGAGGAGTCGAGGATGAATGTGCTCTCACATCTCTGCCCAATTTTGATTGTGCATGGGGGTTTAGTGCAGAATACATGCACAATGTACTATTAGGGGTAGTTCGACAGTTGACTGAATATTGGTTTAAAGATTGCTTAAAACCAAGCCAAAGAAATATCGTGAATGAACGACTCGTATCGATTAAACCTCCCTAAGAAATTCATCGTCTTCCGAAGTTGTTAACCCAGCGGAAGCAGTGGTAGGCATCAGAATGACAGTATTGGATGGACATTTACAGTATTCCTTGCTTGATGGGTATCTTAACACCAAAATACTTTGAATCATACGCTTCATAGGTTAAGTCTGTTCATTCTTCACTTTCCACTGAAATAGACGAAATCACTTTATTAGAACGCACTTAATGCAATTAATGCTAGGAATCACAAAGCTTTTGCTAGGAAATTTCCGACGCACTTTTACTGACGTTTTCTAGAAGCGTTTTAGGAGTGTAAGGAAATGTTAGATTCCTTTGCCGAGGGTTCCGCGTAAACTCGTCAGTGATATGCATTTATGAACACGTGAGAAATAATCTCAACCAATCTAAATGGTTTTCCGGGACAACACTGCGAACGGAAAAGAATAGAGATGTATTGAAAGATGCAGCACTTTCAATACCGTTCAATAGAAAATCTTCAAGTTTTTTATTGAATCGTATTGACAACCATTATCTTTCTATACTTTTTGCGGTCAATACTTTCTCGTGGTTACAAATGCAGTTTACAATGAATGTTTTTCTGAATATCGCTAATACTACCTGAGTACATTGAAAAAGGGCGCACCCTAATACTGTGGTGTTCTATACCTCGAAGCAGTATAGAAACAGCCTGCCATGCAATATTTTGTTTTTAAAAGGGCTCTCATACTCCTGGAAAACATTGGAAGAATCTGTTGCCTTAAATATTTTGATCTCTATTGCCCCGTGAATATTTCTACAGAACATTCAATGTGCGCATCACCGAATATTTTGACGATCTGATCGCGGACAATGCGCAATGTCGTCATTTAACGTTAGGCTACTTGGACTTTTCGTGAAAAATGTATTTTTTGACGTGAAATAATACGATTCCGTTTGAAATTTTTTATAAGTCCGCGAGTGTTTGTGGCGAGACATATGTACCCAGTATCAACGTTCCTTCCTTGCACCAGGATCATGGTCCAGTAGGTAGCGCACGCGACTAGTGATTCCGAACCCGAGACGCGCGAGACTGGGTCTCGGGTTCGAATCTTCGTTGCGGAAGAGAAAAAATATGTTTATAATCGAAAAAAAATGTAATTGGAGATCTGAAGTTAGAAAGGGGTCTGAATCTTAGTTGCAAAAAGATGAATCCCGAAATAGAAAAATAGAAAATAAAAAAATAAAATCTTGAAAATTGCAACGATTCCAATTTTCTTTAAATTCCATTATTTGAGTTATACCGATAACTTCGGTAATACTGGTAATCACTACAGTTTACATGTGTAATTTCAATTCGAGTTCACTATTGGCCATGGTTTTCTATGTCTCCACAGAGTATAGGATCAACCAACGATTTCTATACTCTCGAGAGCTGTTGGATCGCCATGCCAAACAAACTATACAAACCAATAACGCACAGTTGTATTGAGATTTTGTATTCTAAGGCAAAGGCTTCCCAATGCACTCTTATATTTTCCCGTTCGCAGTGAAAGTAAAAGGCAGCATTTTGTATTTACATCAATTCGAACTCGAAATAATAATTCATTGAATTTATTCGCAACCTCGTTTAGCTCATTTTTTTCTTCATGTGATGTGCTAAGTTTTTGTATTGTTAAAGAATCGACCGGAAATGCGATAACGGAGTAAAGAACACGCTACATTTCTTAAGAATGTGAAATTTGTTTTCAAATCGAACGATAAAACACGTGACGTACGACTCTCATTTTTACCAAGGTGAGCTAAAATCATCACTCGAAGCAGTAAATTTCGGAAGTATACTGACTATTTTGTATGAAGTGTTATATTATTATCAGTGTCAAAATTTAGAATTATTACAGCCTTCAGAGAAACAAAAATCGACTATGGACAAATACTTTGTGGTGATTTTCAAGGAGGATAATACCAGACAGAAAGTGCCCGATTCGTGGGTCATCGAAAAGACCGGGAGAAAATGGTGTTGGTGGCCAAATTACGCAAAAAAGCTGCCTGGTACATAAAGCATCGTTTTATCCATGATAAGAACAAGTGGACAAAACTCGAAGTTGAAGTCGACGGTATTTTTGGTACTTATACACTGAGAACATGTATTATACTCGAATTCCACTCGCGTACTTCAGAATTCGGTCGTGGGACTCGGGAAGATTTAAGGATCAAAAGACTCGTACTCGGATCACTATTTCTTCATTCTCGCAGGACAGGCTTTTCGCACAACCGAATCAGCTCGCATTCTTGATGCTTCTAATCTTTGCTCGCCTTTTCATTACATACTCCGTTTCCATTCGTTCCGCAGTCTCTCTCAGTTCGGTTCTCGGTCGGTACATCTTTGTCTCGCTATACTCGCGCTCTATCTCTCTCTCTCTCGGTTATTCGTTTGCAAACGCTCCGCGGAAAAATCGCTAACACTCGGCCATCCTAAACTTAACTTGTCCACAAGGCATACAAAACAACTTATTTTTGTTGTTTCCAGTCGTTACAAGGTGATCGGATGAATTATAAACACAAAATAAACTTTTCTTTTGAATATAACGTACTCATTTCTTATGGTTCAACTATCTACTCAGCAGTTACATAGTTTTCCTCAAATCTACTCGCCTGGTTTTACATTTCTTTATATACGTATTCGGTGAGATACGCCGATTTGCGAATTTTTCGCGTAGGGCGTGCCTGTACATTTATTGCAACATCATTTTCGTCGCTCGTATTTGTCTGTGAAAAAGGACAATCTTTATAATCGTTCGAATAAGCCTCGGATTCTTTGTCCTCGGATTTTACAATGGATTCGTCGACCTCGTCATCATTTATCTCGGGCCCACGCCAAATTTTTAGTTGACTCACATGCGTGGTTAGGAGATTTTTCATCTTTTCACGTTTTACTATCGGTTTAATTCCGTACGTGTCACCAGAGATTTTTCTCGTTATCACGTAGGGCCCGCGATAACGTGATTGCAACTTAGTACTAGTTCCCGTTGCCGTGGGATTGACACTGATATAAACTATATCTCCTAGGTTATACTCGACTTTGTGTTGCCAATGCGAATCATAGCTCTCTTTCATCATCTTCTGCGATTTTCGAATTTCCTCGAGAATCTTCTGATAAGTTTCGCAATTCTCGGTCAAATTACGTATCGGTCCGTCTTCAAAGCGCGGTAGATAGCCATATAACGCCTCGAATGGCGTTTTTCCCGTAGTCTTACTAACGGATGAATTAATATCTCGCGCGATTTGTTTGAGTCCGTTATCCCATTCAGTTTCGTCATTTTTCCATGCACCCGTTCGTAATGGGGCGAGGATAGTTGAATTCGCGCGGTCTACTTGCCCGTTCGCTTGAGGGTGCCTACTCGAGTTAAAGACTAGTTTAATACCTTGATTTTCACAGTAATCACGGGATTTTTGGGAGGTAAAACATGTTCCTCGATCGCAAATGATGCGGTGCAGTGCTCCAAAGTGATTTCTGAACTCTTTAAGCTTTTTTATTGTCGTGACCGTTTTCGTATTTTTCGTTGGTTCAATGAAAACATACTTTGTTAAATTATCTACCATTACCAAGACATACAGATTTCCGCGTTTGCTTTTCGGGAACGGATCTAAAAGATCGATGTTTATAGTCGCGAAAGGTCGACTTCCCGGAGGTACAGGATGCAGTTCGCCCGATCGACGACCCCTGGGTTTTTTGCTTATGATGCAGGGAAGGCATTGTGCGCGATATGATTTTTAACGTAATTGTGCATTGCGGGAAAAAAATGATAACGTTTCATTTTTGCAAGCACCTTATCCACCTCGAAATGACTTGACATGTCGTGATACTTTATCGTGAGATATTTTCGCATACTAGCGAGTACCACATAAAGCAAGACTTCTTTCTCGTCGCGTTTTTCTTTGCAATACAACAATCGTCCCGACAATTTGAATTTTTGAATCGCACCGCGCTCGTCTTTGGTACGTTGACCACTTGGTTTCTCGAGAATGGTTATTATCCGCGATATTTTCTCGTCTGATCGTTGGTGAAGGAGGATCTCGTCCTCCGTTACCTCTACCGTAAGCATTTCCACGATCTCCGAATCGTTCGGTTCCTCATTTGGTAACTCTAATAATTTCGCGCGTTGCATTTCTGTAACAGTTTCTCCGGTGTTTAGTTCGTTAAAAACAAATGGTTCAACCCGTGGTGGAAACACGGGTGGTATCTCGATTGACATGATTGGATCCCCCACCTTGTCCCCTTGGCGCAGTTTGGAATCTTCGGTACTCGCGTTTACGCTGACTAGTGTGGTCCCACCCCCCCCGCCCTTTACGTTTACGCAAATGAAATTAATCGATGCTGGTTTCAGGTTTTTCTCGTTTAGTACTGTTGCGCGACCTGGAACTTTGATCCCCTTGATATTTATTTTTGATAGGTGAACGCATGCTCTATATCGAAAGATCAGCTGATCGTCTACCTTCCAGTAGGTGACATGCGGTTGCTCGGTAAACGCGCGGCCTATGATCACGTCCCAAGTTTGTACGTCATCCGGTACAATTCGGACCGGAATATTTCCAGCACCAACGCCATCTACCTCGATTTTTCCTCAAATGATACCCATTGACTGTACGACATTATTGTTCAATCCAGAACCGTTCAATTCGCTCGGAATCCGCTCGATTTTAAAACCTCTCATGAGTACGGCCGTGACCTTGATTGTACAAACCGCGCTGCCTGTGTCTATTAGTGCCTCGAATGACTCATTATCTATTTTAACGGTTTGAATGTATTAAAGTGACGCTTTATTCATGGACTCGTAAATCGTATTTACCTCGGAGGGATTTGAAACTCGCGGTTTTGTGCAGGCGTTTCTACCATGCCCTTTTTCTTTACAGTTTGTACAGTACGGTTCGCGCCGCGGCTCTGGACATTCACGACCAAAATGCCCGACTTTTTGGCAGTTGTAGCAACGGCCCTTTCCGAAGTCCGGATTCTCGTTTTTCTGTTTTGCGGCATTTGTATCCCTAGCCGATGGCGTGGTTTTGTTTTTAGGATCGGTTACGTTCTGGGGTTTTGCTGGTTTCGCGTCGCTACCCTCAGTTTTTGAAGACTCTTTTGCGTCCGAACGATTGTTATTGTTTTTAAAAAAAGTCCCAAGTGTACGTTCGAGATTCTCGAGATGTATAAAAAGTTGATCCTCGTTTTCATGAAAAGCCGCTGTAGCACTCAACATTATGTCTCGGGATCTTAATCCGGTTACCACTTGGTCTTTAATTTGCGCAAAACTCAATGGTTATCGCTTAGACAACTGTACTTTGG